>JAGFMF010011464.1:680640-711342 GCA_019455555.1 Galemys pyrenaicus
TCTCTGTGGTGAATCCTCTCACCCCCCCCCCCACACCTCTGGCCTGTACCCCAGTGCTTGTATGCATAAATAAATAAATCTTTAAAAAAAAAAAAAAAGGAGGCCAGAAGGAATAAAGGTAGTATAACTGCTGAAACAAACTGCTATGCTGCTAACTTTTAAAATCTAGGAAGGGGCCCTGAACCAAGGAAGCACAGAATATAGTTCTAGAAGCTGGAAGGCCTATAGATGGCATTTCCCCCTACTTCCCCCAGCCACTGGAGAGCTCAAAACTCTGCCAATACTTTGCACGGTGAAACTGATTTTAGACTTGACTTCCAGATCTATAAGCAAATATATAACTATATATATAATTTTAAACAGCCAAGTTTGTTAGAAGAGATATAGGAAACTGCTTTGCAATGTTATATAGAAGTATCAGCGAATGATATTATAAATGTTCTTCATTTTATAGGAATATTTGGTAACCATTGCTCCACCCCACCCCCTGCCTACTAATTCTTCCTTATCACCAGTCTAGCTGGATGCCAGCAAAAGAAAGCAAAGAGGCTCTTTCTTCTGACACCTACATAGTTCAGTGATGCAATTTCTATTAGGGAAAGAATATGAATATTGCAGATTCTTATTATACATTCCATTCAAAAATTTCTACCATATTTTCATTGTTTTTTTTCCTTTTAAAATAGTATCAATATCATCTAATAATATATATTTCTATCAGTCAAGATCCCAGCCAGGAAATACAAATGAATACTAATGAATACTAATATATGTGTATATGTAATATATATAACTAATACTAATATCTAACAATAAAGAACACTAATACTAAGATGAATCATGCAACTGTAACATAGCAAGTACTTATAGAAATGTGAGTAGTTTAAGGATTTGACAAGAAATATGTAACATCTAGAGAGTCCCCAAAATGGGGAGTTAATGTCAAGATTGTGTTTAAGAAAGACAGGGAGCTAGTGATACCAGTATCCTGTGAGAAGTTGGTCTGTGAAATTATGCCCCTAACAGGAGTTGGAGTTTTGGAAGGATTTAGCTACTAGCAGGGCATACGGTAGAGAAGGGCAGAGAACAGGGAAGACATGTCACAACCCACCTTATCTCTCTCCTCCCTCTGAGCTTCTACCGAGGTCTCCCATTGACGAAACCCAAACACTGAAGGGCAAGGCTGTCAAAGTATGGAGTTGGTCAAATTTTACCTGTCAAGTCTTGAAGAGCAAAGAAGAATTTAAAAATCTATCTGGTGTCAGTAAGGAGAAGAAAACAATTCAACTAGGGGTCCTCCTGGTGGCGCAAGGGGTTAAGTCGCAGCAGTATGAAGCTATCAGCTGCTACAGCATGAGTTGCTCCCCTCAGCTGTGTAGTTCAGTTAATCTGTACTTCAGCCTGTGTTGCTCCCCACTCGGTCTCTGGTGACTCCTTTCACCCCCACACTTCTGGCCTGTACCCCAGTTCTTGTATGCATAAATACTTTTTTATTTAAAAGAAAACAATACAACTAGTGTATCATAGAAACGTAGAAAGTGGCACTAACTGAAAAACAAGTAATAAGTAATATTAGGCCCACTTTCTTTGTCTTATAGATAAGGATGCAAAGGGTCAAAGAGACCTTGCCTAAGGTCATATCTGGAACTTTTGCTGCACATACACAACACTATTTTCTTCTTAATCTACATGTGGAATTGTTTTCTTAGCATTGATCTACTTCTTACCACAAGTAGTTAAAACCCACCTTCATTTGTCTCTTGATCAATCAGTCTCCTGAGACTAGCAGGGACTTTGAGGTTTCTGAGGTATTTGGAACCAATGGAATAGTGTTTTATTGAATTATATAAGAGCATCTCAGGCTCTGGGGCCTAAACTCTTCACTAAGTCTATGAAGAGGAAAAATTCCATGCAAGGTTTTGTAGACATGACCATTGGAGACAAAATCACTTTCTCACTAGTAATTAGACAGACACAAGGACATGAGGTATGGAAAGACAGAAACTCAGATTAACCTAACCTTCAATGATTCAGGATGGTTTGAAAACTTTATTTTTCTACAGATGTATAAAACATTAAAATTTCTGAAAATTTAGCAAATCATATGCTTAATTTGTCTGGAACACATTTAGCTTTCCTGGCAAAAAAACAAAAAACAACACACACACACACACAAAAACAACCCAGAAATCTGGATCCAGTGAGATTGAGAACTCAGACTCCTCAAACAGATGATTTTTGTTCCATGTCTGATTTCAGATCTAATTACCTTAATGACCCATTGCCTTGCCTGCCTTGAAATGGAGAAGACACTGGGAGGCTGCTGCTGTCTATTAATTGCTATTACATTCTGAAGAGTACACAGAAGGCACTCAAGTCATCAATCTCCTTGTGATTAAAGAGTTCAATGTGACTTCATGACATTAGAATATCAGTAAGTTCAACATCTGTGTTTGTAAGGAGAGACTGAAAAATGAAGACTGCCGTTTCATTAGCAGATTCAAGAAAGAGTAATATTTGCACAATTTTAGAAGAGACATGGAATTTGAGAATGGAGGTAAGAAGACATGTGGAGGCAATGGAAATATGTGACGCACGAATGAGAAGGTAGGTCTATGAATTCAGAGGTGAGAGCAACGGATACATGTGAAGGATGGAAGACACAAGGAACCTAGTAAAAGTTCTTAAAAGTGAAATTGCAGGAAATAAGACCAAATGAAAGTTTATGGTTTTAGCATTGACATCACAAAAACCCTGTTAATGGATATGAGCCCACCAAACATTTGCTAGAACAGAAAGAACTAAAAGAGAAAGAGGCCAGCTAAGAGCCTATTCCACCAAACCCCACCCCCCTCAGGGTTTACATACTCAAAAATTTCATTGTAACCCCCTAAGAACATGCTATGTTTCTATCATTCATTTGATATCACATATAGTCTCACTTAATTTCAAAGGTAGCAGAAGTCTCCATAAATAGAAATTTCTCTGCTTTAAATATACTCACTCTTCCCCAACACTTGACAAGGAGAAAACTTTGTAGGCAGGAGGGTCGTAATGAATAGTCCCTAGTTTTTCTTTGGTTCCACCTGCTTCTTGGAGTTCCCTCAATATGATTTCTGCTGCCACCTTCTGGAACACTCTTCAGAAAGATACTGTTCTATGCCTATTTTAAAACTCCATACTGGGCAGGGATACACATCCCTTTCTTTGTTCCTGTGATTATCATTAAGATGAATTTCAATATTTACCAAATGAAAGCAAAACCTGTAAATATAAACTTGATTCAATAACAAACAATAACAGAAAGAAGACAGTTCCTCCCACAGATACTGAAATTTGGCAAAGCATAGATTTTGAGTCCTGGGGATAGAACTCTTGGTTCAGGTCTGGTAGAATTTCTTGGTATCTCCAGCTCCTTGTTTGTCAGCCTTTCTCCTGTCTTCCCTGAATTCATACTGTGGCACTGAAACTTCTTTAATAAACCAAAGACCTCCTGACGTTCCAAACTTACAGGCTCTGATATACTTCATTAGTTTCTGTGTCTTGTCCAAAGGTCAATGTCACACTTTTTCATGATCATTTGCCAGACTTATATTCATTGATAAAAGAAATGATCCAATTTGGTTTGGCTCTGACTAGTCGTGGGGGATTTCCCTGCAGTCAATACAAGAAATAAAATATAATCATGGCAGACAAAATGAATGAATCTTTAAAAGCTTAATGGACATACCATATATGGAAATTAAATAAATGTTTAGAAAGTATCAGAAGGTTTTTTTTTATATCACTGCCTCTAGTTATTTTATTGGTAAATCCAAAAGAATTGAGAACACCATTGATCAAATGCTCCTGACAGTATACCATTGAAAATTTCTTGTGCATACGGATGATTCATTTAAAATAAGCACGTTAAAGCAAGTATCATGAACACAATTTGGATGTCCTTTTAGAAGTATGGTAAGATAAAGAAGCTAGCATATATTGGGCCCAATATATGATGGCAGAGAGGGAAAAATGGAAAGCAAGGAAAATTTGGTTTTCAAAGAGTGGGCTAGCTAAAGAGGATGCTAAAATGAATTTTCATGGAATAATTCAAACAGAGCAAAATCAGGATTAATGGATAAGATTGCAAGAGTCTGAGGAAAGAGTAATGGAGGGGAGAGAAGAAGGAGATGGAAAAGAAGGAGGAGAATGTTATAGTGCAGAATGAGGGGCACCCCAGGATCCATAAACCTGCCCCCTCTAAATAGGTTCTGCCATCAACCACAAAAAAACAAAGCATATTCAAGTGCATTAGACCTTCAATAGAAAATAATTTTAATACTACTAGTGTGAACTTAAGAGAAAGAATATAGTTAGTTTCCAGTAAAACATCCAAATTTGGGTAAATGCTCAGCCCAACAGGGTTGGCCCAAAGCATGACTGCTGAGGCCCAAAATCTTACATAATTCTAAGGCACTTTCTGATAGGGACTGATAAGAAAGGAGCAAAAGGAACCAGACAGGTCTGGAAGGAAAAGAGCAAAATCAAAACACAAGTCAAGATAGAGTCTGCCACAGTCAGCCTCCCCATGGTTCTCTCACCCATATTTTTGTCTCTGCCAAGTGTCTCCTTCCATGTCGCCCAAGTCCTCAGTACAAGCCCATGGTGAAGAAGTAAGTACAGCATCTTCTATACATGTCTCTCTACTCCATGTGCCTCCTCCAGATCTTCTTCCAGTCTTAGTCCTCCCTTTTCTTTTCTAATCTTTTTCAGTTTCCCCTCACTGCTCAGCTCCATCCTTCCTTGGGTGGGGCAGGGAACTTGGAACCTCCCCTTTCTATGAAGCTATCACACTGTTAAGAATCTGTAGGTTTCATAATTCCCTTCAGTTTTGTCATATCATTTTGACACAGCTAAGATTTTGATATGACTGAAGTACAGTGCTTTGTACATCCTTGATATTTAATACTTATTAAATATTAAATGAATTGGCAACATATCTGTTGAGCGATCTTTCAGACTACCTACTCAGATGTTAATGGGTCATATGTAATAAGTCCATATCTAGCCTCTTCAAAGTACTATGCATGCTGAAGTATATATTTTTAAAAAAGTGCTACAGCTTCTGTTTTCAACATTCAACTGGAGCACCTACTCAGCATATATTTGGAAACAATACAAATTAGTGTATGATTATATAACACATGGCACATGAAAGCCTTGTATTAATGTAAGATTCTGTAGAAATGTCAGCATTATACATCAAGTGGGGTGGGAATATTATGAGTATGGCAGTAGGTCTAGAACAGGAACTCTTTGTAGGACAATGGGAGAGGGAATACCCTAATATGCCCCCATTTCATTACTAGAAAAAATGGACTAGATATATTCTCATATGCTAAGAGTTCAATATATGTTTGATGAGGGCTTTTGCACTGAGGTTTATTGGTATCAGTGAGAATGATTCTTGAAAGCAGTAACACTAGATTTTATCAGGCTTTAGAGGATGACTAGTGTTTATGTGAGTGGGGAGTTGGGGTGGAGGCAGTGTGGAAAAGAACCAAGCATGGTAGGTGAGCTGCATGGGGTAGTTAGTTATGTGAGGAAGACGGTTTGTCCCGGGTGTAATAAGGGAACACATTAAACAACAGGGGAATATTTATTAGTGTAACTTAGGATGGTACAGAAAAATACAATATCAAATAGCAAAGTAATTACAGATCAGTTGTCTACTATCTGGGACCCAACTCATTAAGTGTTTGGCTTTAGGATGCCCTGCATCTTCTCTCCATTTTTGCTCTCTGCATGATCCAGTGGGGAATGGTGATCCTTGCCAGTGTGTTGGTCCCAAGCTGAGATTCCTTCAGGCTCATTTCTAATGACTCTGTCATTCCCTCCAGCCAATTTCTTTTTGATGTTAAAGTCCCTGGTTTCCTTCTCAGGACCTCCCACATCTTAGCTGAAGGACTCTGGCAACTTGATTTGCATTCGGCCTTGAATTCCTCCCTTCGTTTCTCACGGTGAATTTTTTGCCAGTGTCTTGCTGGGGGTGTGCCAAGTCCTCTTGTGCGCAAGCACTGTCCTGCTGCCAAAGAACCCCCGCTCAAAGTCACCTCCTCCTGCAGCAGCTGCCCTCCCCTGGAAGGGTGTTGTGTTCCATTCATGCTCTCTGCTTTATCCAGCTGTCACCCATCCAGTCATTTCCATTCAGACAGGTACATTTTTCTAAGGAAGCCTTGAGTGCAGAACAGGAGGCTTAGTAAGTGAGTCATTTTTCCTACACGTCTTTCCCAGACATATAGCTGCCAGCTTGCAGAGCTTGGACCAGAGAACAGACTCATCTTAGGGGGTAGGGGGCAGCATTAGCTACCTAAAAAATTGAATTGCCTCTGTTCCTTAATAGGGACCTCAAAAGCAGCCATAGGTGTAGATTTTGTCATTATGACTTTCCCTCTGAACCCTACCATTTCTTAGTTATCCAATATTGAACCAACCTCAATCTGACATTTTGTTAATGCACATAACATTTGCACTGTCTCCTTCATAGGGTGTTAGGAGCATTAATATGTTAACAGAGGTAAAGTGCTCTGCAAATTTTGTAAAGCTTTGTGTTGATTTTTTTTCAATGCAAATGTTCCCTACATAGAACAGCTTAGGTTATTACCTTTAGAATTGGTAACAATATTTACTTCACATCACTTATTAGACCTCAAAACTTTAACTATAGAATATTAAACTACAAGGTCACTGATATTTTTTTACTCATGCTAATACTTGATAATTTTGAGTTTTTTTCTTCCAGTCAAAGAACATGTTCATAAATAATTGTGAAAACCTGAATTTATCCTGATTATCCTGTTTCTTCACCTTAACACCAACTTTACTGAAGGCTCTTCAGAAAAGACTCACTGTGTACCTCCCTGGTGGTGCAAGGGTTTGACCACCACACTCTGGGGCTTCCATAGCCACAGCAGCGTTAGTTCGATCCCAGGCCAGGTAGGGGACCCACATGGCACAGTAGACCTCTCCTGCCTTGCCCGCTGCTCCCCTCAGCAGTGTGTTTCAGTCCATCTGCCTGTTCTGCTCCCCACTCTGTCTCTGGTGAATCCTCTCATTCCGCATGCCTTTGGCCTGTACCCAGCTCTTGTGTGCATAAATAAGCAAAACCTTTAAAAAAGGAAAAAAAAAAAAAAAACACAAAGGAAAAAGGAAAAAAGACTCACTGCATTTGTCCAATATCTATTCAGGGAGACAGTGTATTCATACTATCAGCACCATTGTGGTCATAATAATAATAAAACACACCAGCATCTCCCATCAAACATCTATGTGGTTGTTTGGGGGAAAACGTGTCATCATTTCCTAAATGTACTCTCTTTCCTTCTATTACTTCCTGCACCTAGCCACATTCTAGACACAAAGCAGATGCCATTGATAGATTAATCACTTGAAAATTTTGACATCTTTTTGCAAACACCAGACTCTCCACAGCACACTAGGTCTCTCGAACATGTCAACCCAGGGGGAAAATGGGTAGAGGTTAGTACAGATGACAGGTAGATCGAGCAGTAGCCCAATTGTGTTATGGTGAATTTGAATGCAGAGCTAATTAGTTTGTATGAGTGTAGACTATAGAAACTATATTATAGCTAGACATTTATTTTTATGAAATCAGTTAGCAGTCAAGGAAGCCAATTGAAATGAATAGAAACTAATTGAAAGTAATAGGGAATTACCTGAACATATATTGCTAGTAAATTAAATTAATTGAAGGTAATTGATAGTGACTGGAATTAATAAAAGTAATGGAAACAAATTGAACCTAATTGAAATTTATTGAAATCGAATTAAACTCAATAACTCAAAGTCTATTAAATTTAATAGATTCTAATTGATATTAATTATAGACAATGCTTAATAATAACAGACCATTCTTAAAGGCTTCCAACTGCCTTTGTACCATACTATTGTCTTTAACATGTAAAAATAAATTCTAAAAAGTAAAAAAGGCATTCACAGGAATAAAATACTGCTTTGGAATTTTAGATTTCTCTGTGGAGTTGCTGAATTAGAAGAATTTGATTCTGATAACAGAGCTTCCCCTGAAGAATTGGGAAGATAAAAATGGTTTTACTTCTTTCAGAAAGAATACTTTTATTAGACTTTAATGAGAACATTTTACCTGTTAAAGACATTAGCTTTGATTTGATGAATACACTTGCAATAGATGTGTATTCAGTATCTGCCATCTTTATAGCTGTGTTGTCAGATTCCTTTATGGGTTTTTCTTTCTTTCTTTTTCTCTTCCTTGGTTACAAAAGATCCACAAATCCCCTGGGTTTTTCACTGACATATGTTGGAGGATATAAGGACTAGCATTTTCAGCTTCTTCTTCCTCTGCTTTGGGCATTTGAGACACAACAATCCCATGCTGGATTATATCAGCTGGGTCCTTCCACTTCAGTGACAGTGAGGGTCCATGCATACTTTTGGCCACATCCATATCCCTCACGCTTTTACCAGTCTTGCTACTTGCTGAGTAGCTTTGTTATGGGGAAGGGGGAAAGGTAATTTTCTCTCAAAAGACTGAATCAAATTTATTTTACATGAAATATTTATTACAAAGTTCGAGGACTGTAGATGAAGTTCACCACATGGAGTGGGAATAATGCCAAATCATTCAGCAGAGGCACAGCATTCAGTATGTAACTAGTGATTACAGACCGGCCATGTATCCGAAGCACCCAAGTGACGAAGAACATGCTTGGGGTGGAGGGGGGGTGGGGACTGAGGCATCGGTGCATATTTTTTAATCTTCAGGTGATTATGAAGCAGGGCCAGGGAGAACCACTTGGCTAAATATGGAAGATTTGTCTTGTCTTCTTTTCCTCCTGCTCATGTTTGCTTTCCTCAACCCTGGAGTAGCTCAGACAGTTCTTCATCATTCTATGTCTTAAAAAAGGACAACAAGTGTGGCCCATACCCCAGTTCTTGTGTGCATAAATAAATAAATCTTAAAAAAAAAAAGACAACAAGTTCCTTGGTGGTGGGTGTAATGTGGTGACCTAAAAAGAGGAGGCATGAACCTATTCCCCTAAATCATACACAGTGTTGTCAAAAAATGTTACCTCAGTAACAAAAAAATTGCTTGTAGGTACTTGATTCACTTTAAAGTATAAGGAGCTCATAACTGTTGAGAATAAGATTATTCTCGGGCTCCCCTGGTGGCGCAGTGGGTTAAGCAACGCACTATGAAGCAAACCGCAGCCACTGCAGCATGAGTTCAATTCCTGCTGCTGGCCAGGTAGGTGACCCACATGGTGCAGCAGACCTCTCCTGCGGTGGCCGCTGTTCCCCTCAGTAGTGTGTTTCAGTCAGTCTGCCTGTTCTGCTCCCCACTCTGGCTCTGCTGAACCCCCCTCTCACCTCCCGTGACTCTGACCTGTACCCCAGCTCTTGCACGTATAAATAAACAAATTTTTTTTTTTTAAAAAAGATTATTCTCAAAGGAACCCAGATCCAGATCTGATGAGAATTTTAGGCATGAGGTATTAGAATGGGATAGGTGCTCCAAGACCTTGTAAGTCTTTAATAGAGTCCTGGTCAAACACACAATGGCTTTTCACAGACTGCAGTCTTCTCTCACCCACACCTCATAACAAACCATGCTGAGGAAGTCACACTGGCTTCTCCCAGGCCTTTGTAATCCCATCAAGTTCTCTCTTATGGTATCTCTATTATAGCTATCTCTATTATAACAATATGCATGTATGATTTAGACAGTATCTTTTTGAGGGTTTTCAAAATCATAATTATTCAAAATCTCTAACCATCCAATACTGAGGTACACGCTTTAACATAAACATTTCATTGGCACATTGGGTACAAAGTAAAAAAAGATGATTATCTGAGTACATGTTTAAACTTTAAGCAACCAGCCAAGGCATTGTTTAATCTTTACTTGGTACAATAAGAACAAAAGCTCTAACACTCTGTTACCAGCATCCAATTTTTCACATATGTTAAATAAAGCAAAATAAACACCCTAATCTAAAATATATTTAATCAATAAAATAAGTCAAACGCAAGTAAGTATAATTCATAATTCATACCCAAATATTCAAAAATCATGTGGGTACCAGCAATCCTTTGTGATATTTATGTAACAATGAAATTCCTGTGCTTTTCTCCTCTTTCCCATCCTTTCTCAGGGTTAATGAAAAGGATGGCTGCATTCCTTAACCTCCCTACAGAAATTCAGAAAATTCTTTGCTCATTCATTTTTTTGGAAGTAGTATCCTTAGAATTGACTAGTTTGGATTGTGTTTCAGAGAACTGTGGCTTCTGGAAATGTGGAATTGTCTAATGTCGAGTGCTCCTCCTTGTGGGGAAAAAGCATTGGGAATTTGCATTGGGAAGTTGCAGAGAAAAATAATGGGGGCGGGGGTATGAAGTAATTAGTAGCATTTGGTTTCCTTCTGTTTTTGACTTTCATCAGATTATAAATTAGAGTGAAAAGTTAGCTTATTTTAAGATAGATTATGCTTTCATTCATTTATTGTCCATAGTTTATGTGGTATTGTGTTCCTTGTATATCATGTCCATATTGTTGGTGTGTACTTGTATACTCATCTTAGAAATTTTATTTTGTTCCAGAACTTTGCATGGTTTTTAATAAGTTCCATTTACATGAGAAATATTTGTTTGAAAATTTATTTAGCTTTTTTTAACCTTAATTTGATATGAGTTAGCACTCACTTCTGTCCCATTTTCACCATCTTGGTCATAAAGAGTTAAATGACTGACTAAAGAAATGTATAGGGTGGATGAGTAGATATATCAATGGAGAGAGAGAGAGAGAGAGAGAGAGAGAGATTTTCAAATAACTAAAACAATATATTTTACAGTGAGGACCCAAACAACCAACGTTTCTGTGAAATGTGAGAATATTAGCATTGGTTTCTACTTGACATAGAATGAGTGACTGATTAATTTGATCATCTGTACTATTGAATAGGTAAAAAATTAGGATATATTGTTTGGCAATAAGACATCTAGAAAATAAGAAAATTTTAAGAACTCTCAAAAAACGAAACAGTATCTGGAAATAGGGAGGCCCTTTCTTAACCAGGTAAAAGTGACCTTTGGCCTTTGCTCCTTGAAGCACTGCAGACAGCAAAGCAGGAGGAAAGTTAGGGATGGAAACCAATCACCTTTATTAGTCTGAGATGACCAACGACCACACCCTCTTTGTAAGGATGAGCAGGAAAAAACCTTAGAAATAAACATCTTTGCATTGTTCATAAAACTTAGCACTTTGCTTTACAAATTATCAGTGTTTAACATGTATTTTCAAATAATCATTTTTCTTATTAGAGCTCAAAGATGGTAGTTTTTTTGCCCTGAATACACCTAATGAGTATCCTAGTGCATCTGGAAACATGTGTAAGCATGTTATAATAATAAAAGATCTCCTCCTGAATTCTGAAGGGAAGAAAAGAACACCAAATTCATTCCTCAGAATTCTCTTTTGAGAAATTAAGTTTGCAAAAATGCAGCTGACCCTTGAACAACACGGGTTCGAACAGCAGGGGTTCACTTACATCTGAACTGTTTCCATTCTGGGTTCAGCATTCATGAATTCAGCCAAATGTGGATATCAGAGAACCAACTACAAGTTACTCACATATCTTCTACTAGGGAAGTACAAAGTGAGGTCAAGGAGCCATGTGGGGGCTTGGGGCCACTAACTGCCTCATTGCTCAAGGGTCAATTGTATTATGGTAGATTTATGTTATCCAGTTATTTATTCAACAGTTGAGAAAGTCAAATCTTGGAGAATTTAGCTTCTCAACATTTTTCACAAACCATTGTTTTCTGACTTTTCCTGAGAGTCTCATCGCCTAACTATTATAACCTGGATTCCCAACCACAAAAATTCATGAAGATTTTGTTCAGAATGACCATCATTACTCAGCCAGCATGGCATATTTTGGACTTTCACTTCCTTTTTTCCAGTAAGTGGCAATGTCACTAAATCTATTGTTTCTTGACATCTTCTTTTCATTGCAGTGGGCAATTCTGGTTCTTAGTCACCCCTTTAAAAATATCTTCCACCCAAACTCTCCCCTCAGTTTTATTCTTTCTCCTCTAAAATGTATGGGAAAGAAACTTTTAAGGCCATTGTGGACGTTTATACCAGTTTCATTTACGGTATTTATTGTGACGCAGATATAGCAGCATGTATTTGCCACTCAATGTAAATAATGAAAAGTCCCTTCTATTAACTTTGAGTTTCCATGGTTAATTTTGTACCATTTACTAACCTTTGCATCTGAATCCACAGTGTGGAAATCTACCAACAAAACAATTTTTTTTTAAGGGCAAACAATGCAACCTGTGACACAATTGTCGGAGCGCTCTTGTGTAAATTCTCAGAATTTGTAACTGGTTCGTGATTTTCTTTCCATAATCCTCAAAAGAGAGGATTCAGGTAGTGCGGAGTAGATTTTGCTTTTTATATCATTCATTCATCAGGAAGTGGAGGCTTAGGATCACAACACAAAGCTGATTTATCTGTGTGGTGATACTATTGAACTGTGCTAAGTGAAATATGTTGAAGCCAAACTACATTTTCCTCTTCTTTACTACCAATTTTATAATTGGTATGGAAGGAAATATATATATATGTCCCCTTTATAACTTTTTCTGCTTTTCTTCCCTATAAATTTAGCCTAGGTGTCCCTATTGTATTTTTTACCTCTATTTATCACACAACTGAAGCAATTTAGTTTCCTTTTTAATTTGCATATATTTTCTTCACTAGCAGTACAGGTCATATGTGTTTTCAATAGTGTTCCAAGTGCATATAGGCTAGTTCAAAGCCCCAGCCTCAACTTATGAGGTGTACAACTTCAGGGGCATTACTTCAACTCTCTCCACCTCAATTTATTCATCTTTGAAATGAAGATAATACCTATGGCATAGAACTGTTGTGAAAATTAGATCAATCTATTCATACAAGGAGCCTGGCTTGGAGTAAGAACTCAACAATATAAGAGAAATAGGATGTTGATCTTCTTGAGGGCAAGGACAATATCTAGTTTCCTACTGTGTTCTCAGCATCTATTTGAAGACCCTAATACACCAGAAATAAGATCTCATCACACCTGAAAATCCTCAATCACAGAGATTTAATGACTCTCACTTGTTCGTGATTCCCTCTGCTCCAATTCCCTCCTCACTGCTCACTGAGCCCATATTTTATACATGATATATAAATTCGATTCTGAGTGATGCCCAGTCCACTTGATGTCTGAATCTGGATGACATTGAGATAAGTCAATTTAATAAAGCTACTGAATTTTTATACATTTTCAACACTGAAATTTTGTAAATTATGCAAAACTAGAATATTACACTAAAACATTTGCCTTCTTGCTAGACGTCATGGTGTCACAGAACATACCCCTAGAATGAGGTCACCAGACAATAGCTAATATTTCTGTCTATCCAAACATTTTAGATTCTTTGATTAAAAACCTGCATAACTAACAGAATTTCCCACTCTTTGTCTAGCTATTTTGTTCATGAGAGGTTCTGTCTTTTGCTAATTAAAATCATTTTGTGATAAAATTTAGAAGTTAATTTTAAGAACTCATTTGAGGCCTTATTAGTCTATCATGACATACTAAAAATTGTTCTTTAGGAAATCACTTTAGTGTGAATTTGTAGAAATGCTTATTTTCAATGGGGGCATAGATCCAAATATTCTTGCACTGGTTTAGCTCTGGAAGACTTGACTAAGTTCTTCAGAGGATTTCCAACATCAAGATGCGACCCCAAGCTGGTTGATATTTGCCTTATTTACTCTTTACCTTCAGTCTGGAAATTTACTCTAATCTAAAACATGGTTTCCTTAGATTTGGTGAGAGAATTTAAAGACACCTCTTTGCTTTCAATTTTGGTGGCACTAGGCAATAACTGTTGTTAGCAGTCTGCTTGATGACTCCCAACTTCACCATTTACTCAGAGAACAGAAAGTTTGATGTGCTGAGCCAGACAGAAATGAGTAGTTCCATCACACCACTTTCTCAACACTTAAACCATGCTAAAATTCTAATGCATTTCTGAGCTCAATCTGGTTTTACAAAATGACTTAGAGTGGCCTACTTGCTTTTTGAAGAGACAGGTTAACTTCCATGAATAGCTCAGCTCATTTGAAACTGCTGTTCAAATATTCTAAACTGCCACATCACATCCTCATATGAAATACACTTTTGCCCTTTCCTATAAATTTTGTATAGCAGAATACAACATTATTCATTGGGTTTCTCTCCCTCTCTTCTTGAGATAATCACATCCTTAGGGCATTATAAGGGAAGACATGTATCCAAGCTCTTATAATCCCCAGGAGTGTGATTGCCTTGTGGTAATTATACCCTCCTTCCAAGATGTCTTATACTATTATTATGGTGCCTTATTGCTCAAATACGACAGAGATATCTGATAATGTAATTACTTCACCTTATCACACTTTAATAAATAATGTAGGAAGGATGGATTCTGCAGTCTAAAGAGACCAAGCATCCAAAGGGAAAGGATCTGTGATATAGCTAATATTAATTTGAAAAGCTGAAAGTAAGTAACAGAAACATTAACATCAGATATTTTTCCATGAATGATTAAACAAAACATATAAGACAGTGTCTATCAAAGCACAGCTCCCTCTCCAGCCACTTGGAGAACAGATTGTCTATCCAAGTGTGAACATTTGGCACTTATGTGTCTTTTGAGGCATCAAGAGATGCCTGAGATTTGTTGTTTGTCTATTCCTGGACTTGCCCCTGCCCTGCATCTAACATAATTGTTATAAAGGTGAATCAATATGTGTTTAAATCATTGGCTATTATAAAAAGAATGAGCTTCCCATGGTCATTGATTTAATAATATCTAATGATTATTTCTCTCATTTTCTCGAAGGTTTTCTGCTTTTCCTTTCAGCTTTTTAAATATGCAAGGGCTGTATTGATTAGTGGTTGTAAGGCAAGTCTGATTAAATTAAATACCATCATGTACACATGCAGGGCTTTTACTTTTTTCTATGATACAGTGACATGCTTTTTACCTAATTAAGGAATAGTCTTCAAAATATAACCATGATGGAGATTCCTACTAGGTTAAATAATAATAATAATATATAAAAATCCTTGAACTCTGATTATACACAGAAATGAAATTAAACACACACACACACACACGAAAACAGTACCTGAAGTGGAGGTTTTACAGGGATGGTGCAAAACATGAGTCTGGCAACATGGGATGGGGCAGGGACCGTGCACTGAGTCAATGTGTCAGCTGCTGTGCTCATCAAATGAGAACAATGCCCGTCACAATATTGGCCGTCAAAGATGTGGGATAAATGGACAAATTAGCGAAGTAGCCGAGTCAGAGAACTCTGTGTAACCTAAAGTTTAAGTGATTTTGGTAAATTTTAATGGGAGTTAATGCTCAAAAAAATCCAGTGAAGCCCCAGTAAATGTTTAAAAATGTTAGCTAGTGGTACTTTTAGATTGTCATTGCATTGCTTTGTCTATAATATTGTGATTGAGTAAGCATATTCCCAATAGAAAATACAGAGGGAATCCAAATTTATTTTAAAATGGAATTGTAAGGTAGAGAGTCTAAAAAGGAAAAAAAGAAGTGAGTCAACTGCTATGTAATACAGAATATCCATAAGCCACTTTGGCAACTTAAGTCTTGAAGATAAAAATATTGAGCTCTCCATTCTGCTACGCAGCCCAAGGTAGAACATGATTCATTGATTATCTTTTATGTAACAACTATAGTGATGGGCCTTGATTTATATAAAAAATTAAAAAAGTGAAATACATTTTCTATTCTCAATTTTTTTCAATCTAATGGTAATATACAATAACACACATGCACACACCCCACATATGTATATAAATAAACAAACCCAAAGAATTTGGATGAGACCTTCTAAATGAGCAATGCATTAGTTTTCTATTGCTGTATTAACGAGCTACCATATTAATAGTAGTTAAAAACAACATAAATGTACCCAATTGCTGATTTTGATAAGAATCACTTATCTCCTACCTCCACATCCTTGTCCAGATTCAAATACTGAAATTTATCTTGATATGGTGAACTTACCAAATGCTTATATGAGGGATCAAACTTCTCCTCCATTACTAGTGAATGATGTAGAGTTGACAGATTCATGTAAGATAGTCTTTTTCCAGATAGTGGAGTCATCATTATGGAAAAAGGCGGGTTTATCAAATTGACACACTCAAAAGGTGAACAGCAGTGACTATGGTGCTAGTTTTTGTGAAGGATCAAAAAAACCTACAAAGTTATATATTTTCTCCTACACAAAGAGCTACCTGCCTGCTAATGGTCTTTTTGTAACCAGAGAGTCAAACTAAAAAGGCATTCATCTATTGAACAAACAGCAAGAGATTGTGACTAAGAAGTACTGATGCATGGTGATTTAGTTTGTGTAACAAAGTATTTGTGGTGAACATGCTTAGGAGACTGTTAAAATAAAATTATTGCAGGGAACTACTGCCATTTTATAAAACAGTGTGTAATTAGTATATTCGGTCTTACCATATACTGAATGAATTCACCAGAGGTTTATCATTGGCCTTAATGACAAAGAGAGATTCCAATGACAGTTGTGATTACCAGTTAAAGTCAGTGACAACCCACGAGTGAGTCTTTCCAAGAACATGGATTTCTGGTGACTAGGCATTTCTTGGGATGCCTTGTTGGGGTTTCTCTTCCCAAGACAACTTCAGTATCATTTCCTAAAGGGTATTATTATTTAGTGCTATGATTTACATGCTATGATTCAAGAGATCCAGGAACACCAGAACACTCATCTCTGATGCTTTCCTTCCCTAATAACAATAAAATATCAACCAGTCCGTGTTCCCAGAGAACTTGTAATGTTAGACTGGATTGGTTCTGAATTAGAAATTGGCTTCCAATTGTGTCAGGCTCTGAATGGTTAAATGTGGCACTTTGGAATCTGGTTAGGCATATGAACTCTCTGATTAGAGCATTTAGGTCATGTAAAACTATGTCCCTAAAGAAGATGATGTCTCCAGAGGAAAACAGCATATTGTAATGTGGCAAATCACCTGTCAACAGAATAAAGGTAGCTGTATTTCCTCTCATTACTCAGGGGATTTCATCTCCAGCCTTTGGCTCCAAAAAGTAAAGAAAAAAATGACTGGAAAAAAAAAAAGCCTACAAGGCACTAGAGAGAAAACCATTGAGAGCATTCAGAACAGACAACTGAAAACTTATGTAAGAGATGGGCATTTTTTTGAGCAACAAAAAGTGGAAATAAAACATTAAATGGAGAATCGATTATAAAACACACATCTGAAGGGGTGTGAAACTTTATCTGCAACTTTATCTCAATAAAAAATAAAATAAAACACTAAAAAAATTTAATTTTTTTAAAAAGAAAAATAAACAATTAAATAAACAGATAAATGAGATATCGCTCAAGGGAGTGCAGTAGCATTTACGGTACTGAGTACTGAGACCTATGCAGATTAACATTATTAATTACCCAAATTCTTATTTTCCTATATTCATGCCACTTGTCACATACCTTTGCCCATTTTAGTAAAGAAGGTATGTCTATTTACTCACCCCTAGAATCCAGGCCAAACTTCTGTGAAATGAAGCAGATGTGATGGTATACCACCTCTGAGGAGAGGTCTCGAAAAGCCTGGGTGATTTCACGTGCTCTCCTGTTCCTCTTGCCTCACTATGAAAATATTTCTGCTGGAAAACACAACATGTAGAAAAGAAACTGAGTCACCTCAGTTATTGCAGGCAAGGTCATCCATGATTAGTCAAGTCTGTTAACTACCAAACATAGGAATGGGACCAGAGAAAATACCAGAGCCTAAGTCACAGAACCATTGTTATAAGTTAAATGCGTGTGTGTGAGGATGCTTGTGTGCAGCATACATGTGTATATATGTGTGTGTTCTTTGCCACTGAGGTTTTGTAATTTTGTTTTTTATGCAATATTAAATTGGCTGTAAATAACTGATATGAGACATGAGTGGGTGGCCTAGAAGATCAAGTGAAAGAAAATGTAGGGAAGAAGTGCAAAGTGATACAAAAGAAAAGATACATAGAGGGGACATATTCAAGAACCGTATAATGCCAATAATAAGAGTTTCTATTATCAAAGAAGAAAAATCTGAAAAAGGGAGGAGAGGTAATATTTATCTGAATAATAGAAAATAGTTTTCCTAAGCTGAAAAAATGTGCAGTTTGAAATATCACTTGATTTCAAATGCAGCAATAAAGAACACATGCCTTAGCATATCCTATTAATGTCAAAGAAATAATGAAGAGATTTTTCTGAAACTTATTTTAGTAAACAAAATACAAAGATCAAACAATACAGACAAAATATGAAGATCAAATGACTAGAAGTGAAAAAAAGGGGTTGGCAAACAATGGTCTATGGATAAATTCTACAGCTTCCTACAGTTTTGTAAATTTTTATTGGAACACAGCACACCTATTTGTTTACATATTGTCTATGACTACTTTTATGCTATAGCTACAGAGCTGAATAGTAGAGACACAGACAGGTCTGCAAAATCAAACTACTATCTGGGTCTTTCTGTAAAATGTTTGCTAATACATAGTAGGAGAACAAATTCATTTTTGGTTTATTGAGAAAGGACTTTGGACTTGGAATCATATTCTTGGCCGAGATACCATTCACCCTTGAATGAAAAATAAGTTAGTTATGAATATTTAAAAAGTCAGAGAATAAATTAATCAAATACCCATAAGAAGAAATGATCTGAGGAAGAACATTAAGCACCAAATGAATTGAAACTGAAATCTCAATGTAGAGGAAGAATTAGATGAGCAAGAAGTCATAGATAAAGATCTTTGCAATAAATACAGTTAAATTTATACTGATAACAAAATATGAATTTGTGAAATAGAAAAGACAGTGCAAGGAAAAAACATAAGGAAAAATATAGCAATGATGTTGTTATATAAAAGTACTAACATTTTCGTGGCCTCCCTGGTGGCACAAAGGTTAAATCTCAGCGTTATGAAGCTTTCGGCAGCCACTGCAGCAGGAGTTTGATCCCAGGCCATGGAGATAACCCAACAGGATGCAGCAGACCTCTCCTGTCTCACCTACTGCTCCCCTCAGCAGTGTATTTCAGTAGATTTGCCTGTTCTGCTCCACATTCTGTTTTTGATGAATCCTTTCATGCTCTCCAACCCCAGCCGGCATCCCAGCTTTTGTATGTACATATAAATAAAATAAATCTTTTTTTAAAAAAATAAAGTACTAACATTTTTTAGTCAAATCTAGGACTGATAAAGTACTAAGGACAAAAGCAGTCTAAACTGTCCTGTAGGGGATGGACTTGAAAGAGAAAAATTTCAAAAATTGTTATAGATAATAATAGATAAGTGAGTATAGTTAGTAATTCAGGGAAAGCACCTATATGACTAAATAATCAGTCAGATTTCTGATTTAACAAGGAGTATTATAGAATCAAGGATAACTAATGTAAGTAAGTTAAAGCAAGAATAAAATGGGGACACAGAAGAATAAATTAAATGTAAAAGTTAAGCAGTGTATCTTTTTCTATACTACTTTCAAGGAGGCAAGATTCTCAAACTGACTAAAGTGTAAACAGTTGGCTACATATTCATATAAGAACACTTTAGACAAAGTAATAAAAGAATCTGAAAAAAGGAAATGGAAGAAGGATACTAGGCAATTGCAAAAATATCAAAGCAGAAGTATTAGACTTAATGCCAGAGAAAGTGGGATTTAAGGTTAAAAGTACTAAAGAGAATACTGAAGGACTTTACACAAAGATAAAAGGAACAATTTATGAAGAAGATAAAAAAGTCATAAAGTTGCATGCACCAGGAAGATAGCAGCTAAATATATAAAGCAAAATATTAGAAATGCACATTGACCTTGATAAAAATGCAATTATGGGAGAAGATTTTATTATGCCTCATTCTAGAATTGCACAGATATAATAGACAAGAAATAAGTGAGGGCACAGAGGCATAGAATAATACAGTCAATAAACTAGATTTTATGTGTGGGTATACACACATATTCAATATATACATCTTTAGATTCTACAAAAAGGAGGAAAGACATTTTTACTCATACTCAGGATACATTTACAGTGACCATTCACTTTCTCTCTGTAAATACTGTCCATAAACCTAAAACATTTTCAAAATAAGAAAATTTATAGTCTAAAATTTCTGATAACATATTTTTAATTAAAAATATTTGTCATATATTAATTCCTTAAAATTATGGATTGTCTGAATAATTCATGGGTCCAGTGATGAGTCAAAACTAAAATGATAGGCTTAAAACTAAAGAAAAGGCAAATAAGCATTTACATGTTGGTTGAGATGATTTGGATAAAAGCATCAGAGGCCCCAGCATTAAATTGTTTTTTAATAATCTCCTATATAAGATAATGAATCCTGAGATGGGCTATTTCAAGAGTTACCTTCACCTATTTAATACATCATCATAGCTTGTGTTTCTTCCAGTTGATCTCCCATGTCATCTTCAGTTTGTTGGATTTGTTCTTAGTCCTCTTTCTCTTGTATTTTCAAAAGGGCTACCTCACTTCCAAGTACTACATTCCAATATGTTAGTATTCACTGGACCAAGAGACTATATCTTTCAGCATGTCTCTTTAGAAGAACAAATACAACATTGCCTCCAGGTATTCCAAGTAATATTCATTCACATTTCATTGCCTAGAAATTTCTCATACACCCATGGACATGCCAAATAAAGGTATGTGAATTTAAGTCATCATTTATTTAAATTAATTAGGATTATTTGATTGGGCTCAATGAACATAAGGGAGGAATGTTTGTTTCATAGAAACCAAAAATGTCTGCAGAAACCTTTGTTTTTTACTATGGCAACTGGTTTACAATGCTGTGTCTGATTCAGAGGTGTAAGATCTCCCCCTTCAGGTGTTGTTACCACACCACAGCCACCACTAAGACACCCACAGTCATTCCCTGTGCTCCCTCCCACCTTTGTCCTCTCCCTTTTGCTCCTTTTGTAGCTTCAGTTCCACAGTTAGATTTCTAGGGTTTGTTATTAGTTTGGCTAAAACTACTCACCTTTACTAATGAGAAACATACACATCTGTGCCAAAATTTATAATTTTAAAGGACATCAATACATTTTTCTGAAATTTCTGACAAAATCTAATCCTTGAATCAAAAATTAGCATAAGGATAATCAGAAATAATCAAGGATGAAATTTAGTGAAACATAAAACAAAAAACAAAATGGAAAAATATTTTGTCTTTAGAAAAGTTTCACAGCTGACTTTTAATAATCTAAGGACAGAAAATTCAATTTTATGTAAATTATTCCACCCTTTGGTGTGCCAAATAATGAAAAGGACATATAAAAAAGGAGTGTACAAATAACTATTACATAGGATTATACATGTAAAATTCCAGCAAAAGATGGGCAAATAGGATCTAGAGAAACACCAAAGAATAAAGGACTTCAAACAGCTAGGACTTATTACAGGAATATAACAGTGAATCTCTGTCAAAAAAGACAATCTACATGATTAATGGACAAAGCATCTACATCATGTTTCTAGTTGCTAACAAATGTCATCCAGTGATTACAAAGTAAAACAAAACTTCCTGATAAATTAGAAAATAGAAGAGAAAATAGAAATAGAGAATTGTATTGGTAGTCTCAAACTATTTTATAATTCCCACTTCATATATATATGAAAAATATAAATATTAAAAATATAATCAAATAAGGTAAATTTTAATATATACTTTTATATATTATATCATAAATAAAACCAGATATATAAATTTAATAAAATTAAATGTAGTAAGTAAATACATATCATAATTGACAAACTGCATCCTAAAAAATAGGGGCCATGTCCTCTTCCCTTCAAATTTCATGAACAACATAAACATCATAAAAAATATGTAAACCATTATGCCACAAAGAAAATGTCATTAAATTTTAAAAATTAGAAACAATCTTATCTATTAAAACAAAATTGAAATTAACAGACAGGAGGACTTTGAACTAGAAATCAATAAATTATATATGCAAAATAATGCAAATATTCAAATTGGGTCAAAATGGAAGTAGAAAGTAGCTTTGTGAAATTCCTAGAAAATTATTATACTGAAACTTAAATATTAGTGCTTATGGAATGCACCTTTCAAAGCACTCTGAAAAAATGTAGCATTGCAGTTGAAACAGAAAATATTATAAATGAGTAAATGATAGCAATAACATAAGTGGATAACAATAATAGGTAATCTATTAAGCAGAGTGGAAACTTCTCAAGTACAGAAATCAAAAGAGGAAAATGCAAATAAAAACTGAAATCATTTTTAAATGCCATTAAAAATCCCTAGGGGCCTCCCTGGTGGTGCGGGGGTCAAAGACAGCACTATGAAGCTATCTATAGTCATTGCAGCAGAAGTTCGATCCCCCACCAGCCAGAAAAGTGACCCATATGGCACAGAAGACCTCTCCTATCTTGCCCCAGGCTCCCTCAGCAGTGAATTTCAGTAGATCTGCCTGTTTTGTTTCTACTCTCTCTGGTGAATACTCTCACCCCTCACACTTCTGGTCTCCACCCCAGTTCTAGTATGCATAAATAAATAAATCTTTAAAAAAAACACAATAAAATAAACCCTATATATGTACATGTTCAAGGACATGCAAAAAATTTGGAAACTTATTGTTGAAGGTGCACACACACTCACAAGCACACACACACAAACACACAGCAGAACAACTTGATAAAACAAAACCATATTCATGAAATAGTTTCAGTCAGGAAGAACACAACCTGATCCAGTCTTAGAAATGTCATAAAATGGAGAGTTCAGAAGCAGATAGCCTTAGACTTTTGGAGTCTGGGATCAAAATATCAAATGGGTCCATAAATTGGGTAGTTTGTGAAAACATCATGACATAATACATTAAGGTTGTTGAACACAATAAGATGAGCGTATACATATAAAATTTTGAAAAATAAACCACTGTTTATTTAGCATGCTGCTCTATCAACCCATTGTTTATTTGAGTAGCCACATTCCAAATGAGCAACTTAGTTAAAATGATTTTTGGGGACTTCTTGAAGTTAATAAAGAAATTATTTATTGATTTATAACCTTATCTTTCTGGACAACAATTTTCTTCAATCAATAATAAAGTCAGGTTGACCTAGGTGGCCTTCCTTCTCAGTCCTGATAATTTATGTGGGAGCAAGTAGTGTCAGTTATTAACCAACACTACCTCAGAGGAAGAGAAAGAGAATTCTGACCAGACCTCTTTCCAAATCTGAATAAGAAAATATGGGGGAGGGGACAGTATCTTCTATTAGTTTCACACTATAAAATATGATAAACAGAGAGTTGTTGCTTTGTTCCCAGGAAAATAATATGAAAGTTAACCCAGAATGGCACTCACTCAAAGGGTTCCTTGGCTTGAGGCAAAACCAGAACACCCCTCTTGCACATCAGAGACCAGAAGTTAGCATAACCAAAGGAATACTCAGAATATCCATGCTTCTTCATTAAATAAGAGTTGAATGGAGATAAATGCCTGGGAGCTATAATCTAGGGTAGAAGATGGCCATACAGACAGTGCACTGCCATTGGGTCTGTGATGGTAGGAGAGGGAGAGTGGAGTCTGCAGAAGCATATATCTTTGACAGAGTGGAGATAAGGTTCAGAAAAATTTTGAGTACTTCCAGCAGGCTGATCCCTAGTGGAAAAAAAAAAAAAAAAAACAAGGAAACTGCATTGGGCAGTAATGCCACACCCTCTCTCCTTGGAGCAGGTATAGATTATGGAGACTACTGACAGTGTGTAGACTGGTCAGTTCCCTATGGAATCAGTTGGCAGGTTTTTCGAAATATTTAAATTAGATCTACCATATGTGCCAGCAATTTCACTCCTATGTGTCTTCTGTATAATGCAAAACACCAGTTTGAAGGGATGTATGCACTCCTATGTTCACTGCAGCACTATTTACAATAGCCAAGTTGTAGAAATAATTTAAATACCCAATGACAGATGACTGGATTAGGAAGAAGTGGTAAATATACAAAATGGAATACTACTCAGCTATATAAAAGACGCCAACACTGATGCAACTTGAGGGAATCGTGCTAAGTGAAATAAGCCAGGAGAAAGACAAACACCATCACATCTGTTTCACTCATGTTCAAAAAGAAACCATAGAAATATAACTTTAAAATTGATGATACCAGAAGGGGAGAGAAAATGTAGAGCAAAGGGAGAAGGTGACCCAGTGGACTATGGTGGCCCAATGGACTATGGTGTGGACTATGGTGGCCCAATGGGCTATGGTGAAGGATTATTGGGACCTTGGGAGTGAGTGTGGTATGCTAATAAACATCTGAAATAAGGTTAATGTGTAGAAATTTTGCAGTTGTAGGTTTTTATTATTAAAATTATCATGACTTTATAAAAACAAATTGATAGATTTACTTTTTTCTCTATGTTCTGGAAAATTTTACATGACATTAGTTCTCGTGGTTTACTACACTGGACATGATTTAGAGAACACCTCTTCAAAGTGAAACACTACATCCACCACTCAAGCTCCTATAATCCTTCACCATATCTTATTGGATCCTCTTCCCTCCTCATCTTTCCCCAGCCATCCCCCTCTGGTAGCTTTAGGTCTACAGTCAGATTTCTAGTGTTTGTTTGATTTAGTTTTGCTGTTTCTTTGCTTTAAAATTTTTATTTTAAATAGTCACAGGTGGCTAGTGGCCACAATATTTGACAGTTTAACTACTTGATGTTCAGAAAAATAAGAAAATACCAGGAAACAGAGCTAATAGATCAGGAGTAAATCAAATAAACTGTATTTTGCTTTAGTGAGATCTCCTTTAAGGGCATAATTTCTTCTGCCCATCCCCATCTGAATGCCTTTTAAAACTATTATAGAATGAACAGAATCATTGTTTTTCTGCTACTTGTCTATAAGAATCTCATCTTCTAATTATGGGGATATGAAAGTTACAAAGTAAGTACTTGAAGGAATACACAGGCAAATAACTAACAGAAGTAATTACAATTTCCATTTCACAGAAAATACTAATCAAGTTCGGAGAGTCCTAAGTAGAACTAGAAATCATCTGGAAAAAATTAATAAATGTGATGGGACATAACTGTATCTGGAGCAAGAATGACAGCAATCAAAAGTGGTCAGGACGGCGTGATGAATATTTAGAGACAGGGAAGCTTGTCATTAGCTTTGTCAGGTACAGAGGGTCCTCACTTAATGGCATGCCTGTATAAATTCTCAGAAGCTGCAACTTTAGGTGCGACAATGTATAATGAAAGCAGTATCTCCAATGAGGTCATTTCAATCAACATCTACTGAGATTTTCTTTCTCATCAACATTATAACAAAACGACTTTGAACAAAATGACATTATTTAAGGGGCTGCTATAATTGTCTCTAAACTCTCTTTTTCTTATTCATCCACTTTCCTTTCCTTTTTGTCAGTCAAATATTCTGGTGCCTTTATATCTTGTTATAAAAAGAATATCACATTTGAAGCTGAACACTTTTGTTCTAATCTCTTTTCCACCTCTTACTAGCTGTGTCTTTGAGAAAGAAATTCGCAATCTCTTTACACCTCTGTTTCTAAGGTGGAAAATATATGTATGTAATAACACCTGTCCTACTTATTTTATAGATCTTCTGTGAATATGAAGTGAGATCATGAATATAAAAGTGCTTTGAAGATTGTCAAGTGCTTTACAAGAGGAAGGGATTATTTTTTGCCTTTGTAGAAGTAAAGGTTTTATTTCTAAAAGCATTTAGAGCAATTTGAATATTTACATAATAGCAAAGAAGGCACACTTGTAGCAATGAGAAACAGGAAAACCTAGATTTCCACTTCTAAATTTCTTTATATCACCCACCAGCATCTCCCTCATTGTTCTCCATGGAGTGAGTGCTAAGTAAAATTTTTGATTACAAAATTTTAATTCCAGGTTTGACTACTGAATATCTTACTTATAAGACACTTTTCTTAAATTATCTTCTAGTTTTAAGAATCTATTCATGTGAATCTGTGAAGTTGTAAATTTGGTGGAGAATTTTTGAAGAATGTAGGAATCAGTCTACATAAATTAAAATCACCAAGATTCCAATTTCTATCAAATAGCAGACGTTCAATAAATGAATCTTGCAGGTTTAATAAATGACTTTTCTAACACCTAGATGAGACTAATGGAGGCTTGTGAGTTTCCTTAATTTCTGGGAGATGTAACATTTTAATTCAAACAAATATTCAAAGAAAATAGCTATATTTATATAATAAAGAATAATACCAATGATCCTTTGAAGTATGATTTCATACATCACCCTCGCAATTCTTTATACACAAAGACTAAAGTACCAAGAGTGACTTCCTATTCCTTTACCAAATAAGTTTTAAAAATGTGCAATTTACTTTTTTGAAGAAAGGTACATATTTTGAAAACTCTTCCTACAAGTGTCTCAAATTTTAAAAGATAAAAATGGGAAATTCTATATCTTCTGATGAACTGATTTAGTTTGTCTGTATAGCCAGTGGACTAAGTTATGTTTTTCCAGCTGTATGTGGAAATAAATAAGAATCTGCTAACACACAGTAGTAACTTAGAGTGTGTGTTGCAGGACTTGAAGGAGGGTGTGAGTAAGCACAAGCTTGAATCCATGCCTTTTCCATCCTAACTGTAAATTGAAGATGGTACATAGAACGGAATCTAGGGCATTTGACTTTCAGTTCTCAGCACTAACCATTTCATGACCCTTATTCATCACACCACTCAAAATGAGACATTTAATTAAGTGTGCTTGGATTTTAATACTCCACTTGATTGGCTATAAACCCAGGAATGCGTGCAGATCGTATTGTAGTCTTCTTCGTTATCTTTTGCACCATACATTACTTTTCATGTGAAGCCATAACTGTATGCTCCATTATGAGAAATGCAGGCTTTCTCATTCCACATCCACAGCAGGATGCTTGCTACAATCAGACAAGCAGACTAGGCTACTGACATTCCTGTTAACACTGCTCGTGAAACTTTGTAATACTGGAACTCTCTGACAATACTGAAAATAAATTCCAGAGCTGTGTTTCCCTGCTTGGGTCTATTATTTTAACTGAAACACTTTCATCTTCTTAAATTCACTTTCAAATGCTCCACTTATTCGGGGTTAGAGAAACTTTCATTCTCTGCGAAGGGCCGCCACTGCCCTGCTCTGGCTCTCTGTACAGTACTGTCCTGCTCACCCACCTTTGGGTGTGGGTTGCCCTAAGTCAGCGCACACAACACTGCAAGCAGACTGCCAACACTGAGGTTTAGGAGGGCTCTCTCCTTTCAGTGAGTGTTGATTCGACTTGCTGTAACACACCAGGTTTATGTTTGTAAGTGCCAATTTTACCTACTCATCCATACATACGCTTAAGATTCATTTCCTTTATAATAGGGACTACAGCAAGTTCAAAAGAACCAGGGTTTTGATGTCAGAGTTGTCTGTTTGAATCTTACTTCTGAAACTTGCTACCTTTCTAATCTCAACAATTGTGTTAGGTTTTCTGGAACTCAGTTTAATTAACTATAAACAGGGCCTAATAGCACTTACGTTAAAGGACTCTTACAAGGATTATACACATTATTTGTATATGTTATATGTATAAATATTATTCTTACATCACTATGCCTTTCTTTATCACCCCAGTTCACAGCAAATATTCTTCCTTCTGAGCTTGTGTAGGAATTCCACTGAACTCAATCTTAGGGATAGTTACATGCCACTTAGCCATTAGCAATACTGGTGCTTAACTGTCCAAACACATTGAGAGATATTACAGACAGGTGGCATTTAATACTGATAAATACTCATGATTGAATGTTGTCTGACAAAAAGCTCAGGGTAAAGTGCTGAAAGAACAGAAAAACACGATATTGGAAATTACAGGGCATTTTTTTCTTTATCAGTTTTTACATTAATAGTCTGCTTTGTTCTTGTAGTTATAGCTTATTTTATTAAAACAAAAGTACATACTCCTCTGAAAAAAGTATATATTACTATGTCCTGGTTTCAGGGCACAGTTCCTAAATGAATGAAGAGACGTGTCACAGTGGGAGTAGGCTAAGGGCTAACTCTTAGTTTTGTGTTTTCCTTTCTCCCACCTTCTCTGGGAGTTTGTTTTATTATGTTTGGCATTTCCAGATCACTAAATTCTGAAAAGAGGGATGGTTTCGGTCAGGCCTCCAGCCAAATGCATATAACTCCAATATGAAATTATTGTAGGGGGATTCCACATTACAATAATATAAGGATATGATTAAATTGGCAGTGAGAAAGAAAAAAAGGTAACGGACCATTTAGCAAAGTTCAGGAAAATGACAAAGCAGAATGGGCAGGGCCCAGTTCAGAGAGCTCCAGAAATCAGTCCTTTCTGCAAGGAGGAGGGAACACCACTTTCAGAGGGAGATTCCTCAGCAGCTCTCAGCAAACTCTGGAAAAAGTTCCAGGGCTAAAAAGATGGAGCCCAAAAGCATCTCAAACAACCTCAGATTCAGTGCTTATATTTATGCCACTTTTCAGAGACATCTTTTCAGGACCACCTGTTAATTTTGATTGGGGATGGGGGACTCATGCAGCCAGGTTTTTATCTGTCCTTGCCTTCCTAGTGTTTACCAGTGGTTGATAACTTAAGTCGCTCTTTTATAATGGTTCCTGCTTTCCATCGGTCAGTGTCACAACAGACAACATCAACACACATAACATCTCGGTCAGGGTCGTCATATCATTATACATGACAGAGTTTTCATGCAGCTCCTGAATTACTGTGAAGCTGGAGCAGAGTCAGGCAGCACCTCTCAGTGCCAGCCAGAATGCTGGGTGTAATGTTGGTAAAGAAGTAGCTCCCATCTGGCACTACAGGCAGACTGCAAAATACCCACAAACACAGGAGCCTGCCTACTCCCACCCAGATATTCCCAAGCAGCGGTTAAGTATAGAGAAGAAACTCTCCTGGAAAATCTTTGGCTCTGTGGCAGAGTTCTCTGAAGAACAGCTACCTTGGGGGAGCACTGATGAGTAAGACTTAGTCCAGCCCAGATTGTGACACCACAGGATCATCAGCCAGAAGCACACACCCTTCCATTCTGATCTTCCCTAAACCAACGGAGGGATTCAAGATAGGCCCTGGGACTTCATATCTTTCCTCATGTATAAGAGCAAAGTTCTAGATATTCCAGAGAATTTTAGAGGAATATGAGCCAAAAGAAAAGCAACCAGTCAACAAAACATAGAAATAGCACCATTATATTAAAAAAAAAATGTCATAGACAGGAACAACTTACAATGAAGAAGAATTAGCAACCATTTAAAATTAGAACAATAAATATTCTTAATGGGATCAAGACACCATGTGGCATGAAAAGCCTGAGTCAAAATAAAGAATTCAGTAGTTTAACTGGGTAGCAGTATGTGTAAACCAGAGTAAATTAACTATGTAAATATAAATGTATATATTTACAATGATTTATATTATAAACATAAAAATGTTAAAATATAAGCACTTTGATATATGAAGAGAGCATAAAAACTAAAATTATAAAAGAAAAAAGGAGACCTAGAAGATAGAAATGGGAATGTCAACATTTTCAAATATGTTTCACAGAAAGGGGGAGATTCATTTAATAAAGAAAATATTTGTAGGAAAAACCTATCAATAATTTTTAAGAAATAAAGTTTTTTAAAATTCTAGATATAAAGAAGAACAATTAACTCAACTATGTTATTTTGAAATTTAAGAATGTCAAGATAAAAAAGTTAAAAGAGGGCCTCCCTGGTGGCACAGCGGGTTGAGTGCCACACTGTGAAGCATCTATAGCACAGCAGTGCGAGCTCGATCCAGGCCAAGGAAGGAACCCACATGACTCAGCAGCTCCCTCCTGCCTTGCCCACTGCTCCCCTCAGCAGTGTATTTCAGTCTGTCTCCCTGTTCTACTCCCAACTGTCTCTGGTGACTCCTCTCACCTCCTGTGATTCTGGCCTGTCCCCCAGCTCTTGTGTGCATAAATAAATAAATCTTTAAAAAAAAGTTAAAAGAGGGACTAAATGAACAGATAGTCTATAAGAACAAGCGTCACACTGATGACATACTTCTAGTCAGCAACAAGAATAAGACAGAGTGATGTTCAAATGTCAAGAGAAAAAAGTGATTTCGGCATAGGAATTTATGTCTGGCTAAACTCTGATTTAAATTTGAAGGTGAAATAAAAGCATTTTAAGCTATTCAAGGACTTTTAGAAGACTTCAGATATACAAAATCTCTTATTTTTCAGGCTTCAGGTAGAGAACAAATCCATAGAGAAGTTACCCCATCTGGCACTGCAAGCTGACTGCCAAATACCCACAAACACAGGACCCTCCTAGTCCTCCTACCCAGATAAATATTCCTTTTTTTTTTAAAGATTTATTTATTTATGCATACAAGCACTGGGGTACAGGCCAGAGGTGTGGGGGGGGTGAGAGGATTCACCACAGAGAGCGGGGAG
>JAGFMF010011464.1:711392-768888 GCA_019455555.1 Galemys pyrenaicus
CTCCCTGGCCGGCAGCAGGGATCGAACTCGTGCTGCAGTGGCTGCGGTTTGCTTCATAGTGCGTTGCTTAACCCACTGCGCCACCAGGGAGGGCCCCCAGATAAATATTCCTAAGCAAATGGAGATTCTCTGAGAAAATACTTGTGGAAAAGTATTGTTGTAAGAAAACAATGAAATCCTAGGGAAGGACCAAAAGTATATGTAAAAAGAGAATCATCCAAGCAATCAAACACTTGTCCTAAACATTAGTTAACAACCTTAAGTGAGAGATTATTATTTTCTGATGAAAAATTATCAGTCCTATCTATTATGAGAATCTTCTGATAGAGACAAATAGGGACAATTTCATTTTTGTATGAAACTGAACTAGAAAATTTAAGCTGATTTTAAATAAGAGAATAGCATTTTATACCCTAAATAAAGTATATGCTTCTTTAGGGGTTATGCCTGTGGCACTTGTCTTCAAAGCATTAGCAGAGTCAATAAAAAATAACAATAAAAATTAATCATTAATTCTGTCCATCCTTACTTTTAGATCTAAAATTATATAGTCAGATATGGCCCTTCACCTAACCACTGTGGATTAATCATTTGTATTATTTCTCCAATTTGAATTCACTTTCAATGGGCAGATTATTTAATCACTCAGGTCAAAAAGGTTTACATAGTAACCTTGAGAGAATCGTGAGGGTGCTTGTGTACACAACAGCCATGCCAGTCTTTCCCATTTGGGAAGCACTTTAATGCCTGGCTCTTGGGCCCCACTGCTCTGAAGCTTCATGGCATTCCAACAGCCATCCTTAGCCTGCTTATTCTGGTTTCCTTTACAATGTCTACTCTTCTGTTGCTGCCACATGGCAAATCCCTAACAAACGGATTCACATCAAGCTGTAGATGACAGCAGTTGACAATGCTTGTACCTTTTCTAGGACAACAATCATTAATATTAGGGAATTCAAATCTAATTGTGACAGACATAGTAGCTTGTTAATTCCTGCTGCCAGAGGAGGGGCGGGCAATATTTGAATAGGGAGCTAGAGAGCTTCTTGTAGTCTATGATCTCTTTGCACACATTTGAATGAAAGGCTGGCTCTGGATTCATTTGTTTCTCCTTTCACAAACAAAATCATTATGGCTTGTGAGAAACTGGTATTTTTGTCCATCTGTGATCAATCTCAATAGCTTGAGGGGATGAAAATCTAACACATGGTTGCACAATCATTAGACTTGACACATAAGCAAGAGAGTAAGACAGTCATTTACTAAAATGGATTGAGCAGAAAATCCCAGAGCATTTAATGCAAATGAATGGGTAAGTTTCCAGGAATCTAGGTCACCCTAAGCAGTGGAAAGTGGTGAGTTCCTGAACACTTCAACAGCACAGGTCCCCGTTATAGGACTCATGTAGTTGGTCAAATATTCACTTCCTAAATATTACCAGAGAAAGTTATTATTAAAGTGACTTTGTTGCTTGCCAGGATAAGCAACTGATGACTACTTCAAAAAGGTAAAAAAAGGCAAAGTCACAACATTTATTGAAACCTTGAAGTCTGGTTTAAGTGAAGAGAAATTTTTAGGATTGGATAAGGTCCATGTTGTAATACTTTAGGTTTGAGGATATTTGAATAAAGGAGCTAAAGGAATCTTGAATTGTAAACTCTCAGTTGATGTTTTCTACTGAAAAGTTAGTGGGTTGTTTCAAAAATTCAAGATAAGCAATAAAGTTATAGTTATTTGGAACTTTTCTTTTTGGAGTCTCCTAGAATAGTAAAGTTGTGCTAATGAAAACTAGATGATAGTCAAGTCATGTTTATATCGTCAGTAAACTGTATGGCACATTGTTTCCATTCAGGAATCTTTCCAATTTTCAGTAATCCACAAATGCTCTGTACACTAGAATAATAATTATCATATTTCCTGAATTCTCTACAAGTTCCTAATGCATGAAAACATTCAACAACTGATGAGTAAATTCAACACAATCATTAAATCAATACCAGGTTATAGCTGCCTGATAAAATAACATTTAAAAAAATCAGTTTAGCTAAAAGAACCAATAGAAAGGTCTATGGGTCATGGAGAATTGGGGGAAGAACCACAAAGAACCAGAAAAAAAAAACACTGAAATAAGGGGAGAAGAAAATACATTTGTCTTTTATGACCAACAAATTTCCTAAGTCCACCTTTGCCTGTAGACATCAGTGATGGCAGATTTCTGGATATATTTTAGGAAGCAGTAGTGATAGTTCTGAGTTGCAGATTTTGTTGTAAGAAGCAAGGAGGAGGGGTACCTCTATGTTCACCTTACAGAAGTCTAGGAGTTTGGATTTTACCTGTGTTCTCTTCTTTCCTCAGAGAAGGCATAGATTCTTTTGAAAATCTCTCAAACTACTATATAGTTGATTTGAAATTTTATAAATATTAGTGGATTTGTATTTTCTAACCTGATAAATATCAGTAAAAGCTTAGAAGAAATCAGATACATGATCTCCCAATATCCAGATAGTGGATCTGGAAGGTTGATTCCTCAGTTGTTCTGAACAATAAGCAATAAACAAATTAAGAAATAAATGCATCTCTTACTTTTAGCTTCCTATTTTGGAAGTCTACCTGGGAGTAAGACAGAGGGTTAGAATGGGAAAAAAACTCATGGATCCTTAAAATACAGTTTTCATTAGATTTTGATTTAAACAAATCTGATAGGGCACAAATTGCGAAAACCCTTCAGGTTCAAGAACAAAGCAGAGTGTCTTAATTCTAGTTCATTTACTGTGTAACTCAAGAAGCTGTAGATTTTTATGAGACAGCCTCCTCTATTACCTGTCTATTTGGTAGAGTGTCTGTTGGAGTTCAGCAGAAAGTGGTAATGTGGTTTTCTTCCATATCCAAGGACAATCTATGACATAGCTAAGGCTGCAAGAAAATCCAGTCCAGCTCCTGTGGGAATCCAGAATTTTCTACAAAAGAAAAAAAATGATCATTGTATTTACCTATGATTTTCTGTCTGTACTCATAACCTCATCCCCAGACCTGACCACTGGGGACCTTTTCTGAGACCCATGTTTTAGAGAGTTTGCCATGGCCTTCCACCAGCCATGTCATAAAAAGTCCAAAGTTTCAGGATGAAGATGCACCAGAAACCCATTTAGTTCACTTTTAGACAAACCTCTAGATCTCAGAACCCTAGAATTTACTGCCCACAGGGCCCAAATCTTGCTTCAGGACCCACACCCTACTCTTCCCTGGCTTCCCCCTCCTGATGTCACATCTTGGTAGGTACTGTTACAGGGCAGGGTGAGGGGTACCCCAGAACCTCAAACCTGGTTACTCTAAATAGATTTTGGCATCTGCCACATAAAGACAAAATATACTCTAGTCCCTAAGTCCTCTAATGGAAAGGAATGTTAATATAATTAGTATGCAATAAAGAGAGGGGGAAAAACAGATAAAATAGTTTTCATACACAAAGTTTACCCATCTCTTCATGGGTAAATGTCCAGTCAAAGAGGGTTATCCCACATGGGTAAATGTCCTTAGTACTGCTGAGACCCAAAACCTTGCTGCAAGTCTAAAGCACCTTCTGGCGGCCAGATAAGACTGGAAGGAAAAGAGCAAAATCAAAATAAAGATTGCCATCATCAACTTCCCCTGGGATCTTTCTACCATATCAGTTTCAAGTGTTTCCTTCTATGTCCCCAAAGTCCCTAGGCCAAGAAGCAAGCTCAGCTTCTTCACATGGCTCTCTGCTCCATGGGCCTCTTCCAGGTTTCCTTCTTGCTCTTCTTCCTTCTTTCAATATTCCAATCTTCTTCTCCAACTTCTCCTACTCCCTTCCTTGGGTGGGGAAAGGAATCTGAAACCTCCTCTTTCTCTGAGGACTACCCTGTTACACTACCAAGAGGTCACCCCTTGAAAGAGGTGTTTTTGATGTGCATGTGGAATATTTGCAAACCTGTGTATAAGCTTCAGATAGTGGGGAACCAAGCCAGAGTGGGGTGGAGGAAGCAGGAAGAGAAGATGGGATGACTTTGTAGAAGAGACCAGAGAGCTCTGCCCCCAACTGTTATCATTCTCCTGTGAAACTCCAATGAATTAAGTAACTCTCAATTAAAATTTGGCCTCCCTGGTCATTTTGAAAACATATTTTTCCAGGCTAGTGGATAGAACACAGTTATTCAATATTTCATTAGTTTGTCTTACAAGTTTTAAATATTTAAAATTGTATTGACCTCTTTTCTACTCTTTTTTAAAACCCTGTAACAGTAGGGTTGGCTTACACATGGTTTGTGTATGTGTGTGCACATGTATAAAAAGTCAGAGATGGCATCGGTTGGGCCATGTAGGTAGGAGGTACATGTGAGATAAATGCAATTTATATTGGACAATATATTTATAATGACATTCTAATCATCTTACTAAATTCTTGCAAGGTTTTTCTTATTGTTAGAAAGTAAATAGGAGCAACTGAACTAAAACAAGTGGGAAAAAATATTAGTCTAGAAGACTAATGGAAGGTAGCAAGGGTGGTAGTTAAATACTGGCATTAGGTCCTAGAGAGATAATAAAGTCTGTAAAAAGAGGTTGATTTTTATAAGCCATAGTTCATGTTTGACTTTTACTATGGAAAGGGATTAGATTCCTAAGAGTGCTTTCAAAGCTGTATAACTTAAGGCATCCTTGAACTGAACTACCTCTGTTGAGATCATAGTGTATACATCACTTAATTTATATAACTAGGTTCTATAAATTTTTAATTTTATATAGAATTCTACATGCCTGTTGTCCTATATAGTAAAAATATTCAATTTTATTACCAAAAGGTCTATGCTAGGCTTTGCTATGATTTTACCGTGTAATAGAAAGTTAAAGCTAACTTCTGCTCTTGACTGGTGATCTAGTCTCTAGGTGAAAACTAACGACAAGGAATTTTCAACGTGAACAACTCTACCTAGACTGTAAGAAGCAAATGCCCATAACTCCTGTAGGAGTTTGCAATGGTCTAAGGTCCACAATAAGCACATGAGCTGTCCCAGTCCTGACTTCCCCACCAATTCTCTGACTAACCAATCCAGAATCATACTGATTTCAATTGATTTTTTTTCTCATCATCTCCATGTTCCACTTCCTCTACGTATCTGATAAAACTAGTCAGCGGTAGTTCTGTATAGACTATGTACAAAGACACCTTATCCCAAAGAGAAAATACAAGAAGGAAAGCAAAACAGAGCAAGAAATAATATAAACAAACAAAACAGAACCCTTTTCTTTTCCATAGAATGAATAGGAGCCAAAAAAAAAAAAAAAGCATTAATAGTTCTGGAGAAATTATAGGTATTTTTAAAACAGAGGTTTTTTGGCGACTCCCTGGTAGCGCAAGGGGTTAAGTACTGCACTATGAAGCGTCTGCAGCTATGACAACATGAGCTCCATCCCTGGCCAGGGAGGGGACCCACATGGCTCAGCAGACCTCTCTTGTCTCACCCACTGCTCCCCTCAGCAGTGAGTTTCAGTCACTCTGCCTTCTAGTAAGCAAAAATCTCAGCAATCACTTGACCATAGATACAAATTGTCTAAAATCTCTTCTAATAGTAAAAATGATCTACATTCATTCCTTTGTTCAATGGCTTACCCTTAGTTCCATTTCTCTCTTTTCCATCTTTAAAGAAATCAGTTTTGGGGGAGCCTTAACTGTTTGTCACTAACCCTTCCCAAATGCTTGTTTTTTCCAAGTGCTTTCAAATTGCCTTGAAGAAATTTCTGTGTAGTTGTATATACTGCTGTTAACTAGAATGGCAAAGGATTTTGGCTACTGCTTTTCATCAGTTATAGTGAGTGTTACATAAGTGATGGACTCTGCAGGGGGGTAAACAAGAAACATGAGAGGGATTCCCTACTCCTGTGAATTGAATTCTGGATGGACTGCAGATGAGAAGATAAGTAATGGGGAATTCTACTATATACAGCAGGAAACTCATCGTCTCTCTCCTCCCACTTCCTATGTCTGCCTGGTTCCCTCATCGTCTCTTCCCATTTATTTCCATCTATACAACTTTCAGTTATTTTACTAACAGTAAAATGTAAGTAAAATAGTTTCTTTAAAAACTCAACTTTGAAAAATACAGGTTTTAAATTGTACAATTGATACATTTTTAAACTGAAGGGCTCACTCTGGCTTGTCTTTCATTCCCACTCTCCCCTTGCCTTCACTGGGAGGGAGATAGGTTATATCCAGTTTATTTAATTTTTGAGCTATTTATTCATTTATGGAATGTCTTTATCAATTCAGGATCTAAACCATGTCCATCGCTCTGATCCATGCTGGGCAACCTGAGTGCTGGTGGTAGATAGGGAAGATTAAAGGGATCCCCAGGATGCAAAGTAAGGGGCATTCTAAGGTCAGCAGAAATGGATCTGGTATTACAACGGAGAAAGTAGTATTAAGATTTCAGTCGGCAAGAACATTTCAAACCTATATGTTGAGTATAACAGAGTGCCAAGGAGCTGAAAGAAAAGGTACCTACACTGACTCTCGAGAACCAAATTAAAAATGTTAGCTGGCATTTTTCCATCCTCCTCCAGGGTGCCAGGACTGTTAAAGTGGAATTGAAATGCATCATTCCCAGTCTGGGGGCCATTTTGATCTGACAAAGCAAAGCTACCCACTGTGCTAAATGTGCAGCCATTATTTCTCTGCCCTCATTCTTGGTTACAACTGCTTTCCAATTAATATCTTGGGTGCATTATAAGTTTGGTCTTGATGCCAGTCATTCAATAAAAAAAAAAAAAGACTTAAACTGAACTCAGCAGTGAGCAATTATTGTTTTGATAACTTTATAGATGCCTCTTTTTTTTCCCCATAGATTTCCCTGCCTCCAAAAACCTTAAGTAAGAGCACAATTCTGTTTTTTACTTATTTTAAATGATGTGTTTCCTGGAAAGTTTCTGTTTGCTCCTCCAGATCCATTCTTCACTATTTTCTATCAGCTCTGTGTTCTGGGAGAGTGATTTACATGAACTATACAAATAGAACCCTTTGATCTGTGATATCCTCTTGGATTTGATCAAAGGGAAGCACCAACAGGATATCAGTCTATTCTTAGTTTCCTCTTCCTTGTTGCTCAAAGCTCATCTATAGGTCACTGTTCTATAGATGGAGGAGGACAATGTTCTATAGTGGAAGAGGAGAAAGGAGTGAGAAGGTGAAGGGGAACAGGAGACCCTCCAATGAATCTCTCTGTCTCCAGGTCCCAAGGACTATTATTTTCCATCAAATCCTCTTTTATTTTTCCTTTTTTTTTGTGAGAAAAAAGTAGCTAATCTGAGGAGTCAAAGCCTTTATGTTTTCCTATTCCTGTTATTTAAGTGTTTTGTAGACCACTCATTTATTAAGTGATTTCCTCAAATTAATTCAAAGATGCTATTACTCTGTTATAATTATGATTGTGACACAATGGGAAAATGAGTTAGGTAGTATCAGCCAGCCATTTCCTAAAGGTGATACTGTAATAACAACTATGTTGTCATTGAAAAGGATCAGGACAGAAATTATGAGTGACTTGGACACTTGCTCACTGCGTGACCTGGGTCTTGCTACCAATGATAATCTTCTATCATTCTGTGTCTGACTTTCCTTCCCTGTAAAATTAATAAGGTACTTTTAGGTTTCCTGTGAATGTATAATTTATGAAAAGCATTAAGCATAGTGCCCAGTGCAGAAAAAAGTTTCTTGCGGTGATAGCTAACAATCTATCTACTCATTCAGGTGTTAATGAAGCCCATAATCCAGTTTCCACTATTCTAGAAGTGAGAATCTCTCAATTTCTTGACCACACAAAGCCTTCTTGCACTGTTAACTCTAGATATACATGAATTCATTGATTCAACTAATATTTATAGATTGCGTACTCCCTAAATGATACCATGATCAGAGCTGTGGAGAATTAAAAGACGAAAGTCTTATTTCTTATGAAGCTTATATTCTATTAGGAAGAGGGAAACAAAGGAAATTACTATCAGTTGGAGTTCTGTGAAATTTTATTTACTCTCAGAGTTTCAAAGATTCCTACTAGAAAACTGCCAGAGAAAGAGAGTCATATAAGAGATGTCAAAGATTGGGTTGATAAACCAGAATGCAAAATATTTAGAGGAAGAAATGATTTCCTTGGAATTTGGAAAGGTTATTTTGTAAATACAAGTCATAGATGATCCTGACTTACTTAAGGAAAACAGGTGTGGGTGACTTTTTGCCCATTGCAGACTGGCTGTCAAATTACAGGCCCATGTTTCAATTCCAGAGTATAATAATTCTTTGACATAAACTTTGACCTGCCTATCTAAGGCAAAACTGTTTTAATTTACCTAAGTAATATAGAGTTTAATAAAAAAATTTAATTCAACTCCAGATATTAAGAGTTCTCTGATTCCTTCAAAACATCCATTGAGAAAAAAAAAAAAAGAGCGAGAGAGAGAGAGAATGAAAGGGTGGCACTAGGAGGACAAAGGAGATTAAAAGAAGACAGCACAATCCAGGTATATTTTGTAGACGGATAGTATAGGACTTACAAAAGGACTTAATATGGAAGCTGAGTAAAAGGAAGATTCAAATATAACAGTCTTGGTTTAAGCTAAAAAAAAAAAAATCCATTTTTATTGTTTTTGGTTTGTACAGGTAAATCATTTTCTAAAATGAAGGATCCATACTACAGACAGAGCAAGGAGCTATTTGACTGATTTATTGTTGAAATCTCAGTATTCCCTTCAGCAAATTGGGAAAATATTGATTTCTTTGTAAATGATTCCTCTTTCCATCCAAGTTCAACACAAGACCATTCAAGATATATTAGTATCTTTAAAGACTTAAAGCTTATTCATCCAGGTAAGAAAGATGAGAAATTCAGATTCTTCAAGGTTCTAATATCCTGCTAATAGGTGACACTGTTCCTGCTCTCATAGGGGCAGTTTGATAAGAATATACATAATGGCTAGTTTAATACATTTCAACCCTCAGAAATATATGAGTTTTTTAGGATTCCATTTATATAAAGAAAGTTAAGTGAAGCTTTTTGAATTAGTCAGTTAATTTTGAAATGATCTGGTCCTATAAACTTGAATGGGAACAATCTTTTTGACATGGGTTCCTTCTACCCTAGCACTTGGAGTTTGTTTTATGGGCCTAACTTACTGTCATCTGAAACTCTTGTGAGTGTGTAAATTTGAACATGCGAAAGGCACCAAACCACTCACAAGCAAATTACCTAGTCCAGGGCTTTCCTATTGCATGTCAATTATTATTAAAGGGCCTCCCTGGTGGCGCAGTGGGTTAAGCAACACACTATGAAGCAAACCGCAGCCACTGCAGCACGAGTTCGATCCCTGCTGCCGGCCAGGGAGGAGACCCATATGGCACACCAGACCTCTCCTGCTGTGCCCGCTGCTCCCCTCAGCAGTGTCCTTCTGTTGATCTGCCTGTTCTGCTCCCCGCTCTGTCTGTGGTGGATCCTCTCACACCCCCACACCTCTGGCCTGTACCCCAGTGCTTGTATGCATAAATAAATAAATCTTTAAAAAAAAAAGTTTTCAAAAAAAAATTTTAAAAAAATTATTATTAAAGACAAGCTACATGATCCCTAAGCTACCTAAAATAGTCTACCCAAGAATGCACACACACACACACACACCCTCTGAATTACTATGAGAAATGCACACATATCACACATAGAAACACACACACAGACTGCCTCTCTGTTTCTCAGAATGTGTATAAAATGACATGCATTGAGGGATCAAAACCCATATGGCAGGTGATGTGAGATACTGGGGATGAAAGGTCAGTTGTTATGAGATTTTACCATATATTACAATCCATCAAGGTTTTGAGATGTCAGAGCAACAAAGGAAGGACTTACAAATTAGTTTTTGAGTCAACTGAAGTTGAGAGTGCTTACTGTTACTTCAGTCCTTTCCTTTTCCTATTTTTCCATAGGAAAACCACATGGCACCTTGCTCACAATATTTCTAACTGCTAGCTCTATTGCCCTGAACCTGAACACAGCCTATATTCAGGAGCTAGTCGCATATGAATAAATGTTTTGGAAGACTGATTCCATTCATGACTGGAGGGTCCTTGCATTTGGGTGTCCTCATCTGTGTGCTACTAAGGAAGCATTATTAATTTGCAGATATGGAAACTTGGAACTTGATAAGGGGAAAGGGTCTTAGAGTTCATAGAGATACAGGTACGTGGCTTTTCCAGGTTCACATAGCAACATCCTTGTAATAGTTTCATTCCTTTAAGATTGAAGGATTTTCTACCCCCACCTGAGACAAATTCAAAGGTGTCAATACCATGCTTGCAACTCTCACAAAATATTACATCATTTACGTAATCATCACAACAAGCACATGAGGTGGATATAATCCTATTTTATAGGTTGGAAATGACCTAGCTGATAAGTGGAAGGGTATGGAGGAATGGAGGTCTCCATACTACCTTTCCACAGTAGATCCATGTCAAATCTGCCTCCCTGGAGTCATTGATTAAAATGCAAATACACCTGGGGATTATAGTCTTAGAAGCTAATATACTAGTTTCTAATCCTGCTCTAGGGGGGATTAGTTGACAACTCAGTGAGAGTAAGAATTGGACTTGGAAGTTATGCTTAAAGGCAGATTCTGGCCTCAGAGTCTAAACCACCTCTTTCACAGTTTTGCCTTAAGCTAACCTACCCCATTTACCCATCACTTTGGTAGAGGAACCGATGGGAAATCCACTACTTGATAAGAAATAGGTCTGTCATTACTGAAAAAAATGATTCCATCCTAATCCACCCTCTTCCATGAAAGCCCCACCTAGAAACAGGTGTGCCCTGAAAACCTCCAAGAAAGCACATTTTCTGATGAAGAGGACAAGGCTTTTCCAGGCAGTCTCTTCACTTCGTGGCCTCTATGATGATAATATATTTGTGCCTAATCTTTAATTAACTGGGAAGAGGATGATATTAATTATTTTGCTCAACTGTTAATCAGTAGGGTGTTTCCCTCCTGCACCCCTCTCCTTGCACACTAACCTGTCAGCCTGTAGTAATTGTTGCATGAACAGGTTTGGGTAAAAGTCTCCAAGGAGGACCAATTCTCCCGTTCCATTAGCGAGAACACATATAGATCATTTTCAGCGCTAATCTAGGGCTAAAATCAATTATGTCTCTTGTATTTAAAAATTAAATTGACTCGCCATGGGAGTAGGATGAAGGAAAAATACATTCCTCCTATTATGTGTAATTACAATTGTAAAACATTTTCCTTCGGAATGTAATTGCTGCCTGCAGAGGCTGAAGCGGGGAGAGCTTGAAGTGTTTAGTGGAAACGCTGGGCTTTCTTTCAGATTTTTCTTTGGGCTTTTGTTTCTCACTCCTCCCCAGACCTCTTTCTTCCTCTTCATTTTAATGCTATTATAACACTGTGAGGTCCTCTAAGGCTTCTCAACTTTCAAAGAATCTCAAATGTAGTGTAGGGCATAGGGAGCAAAAACCAGCTTAGAGAATAAAGAAAGCTAATTATGCCTGTAATCTATATGATGAAAATTTCCATCTTACTAGTATTTATTTAGTGTTCATTGTATGGTGGGCCTGAGTTAGGTGCTGTGGGAAATACACACAGAACTGACATGGTCTCTATTATCAAGGTCTTTGACTAGAATGAATAACCCAAGTGAAGTAAAAGTTATATGAAAAATAAGCAGTTTTTTTTTTTTCAATTGAGGATATGATTACTTGACCAATGATAGACATTTCAGTGGTTTGGAAGGACAATAAATTTGGAGATCACAGAAATGATTACAGGTCTAAGATCGGTTTTCAGGCTTGTCGATTTCCTCCCTCATTTCTCAAAATGCACAATCACATTTTAGGGCTATTTTGGTTGCCAGAAAAACTTCTAAAAGGCTAGTTGAAATGCAGGCTGCTTAGTTCACTGTAGACTTCATATAGTTAAAAAATAAGACAATAGGCCCAAAATGGAGTTAGCTATGTTAATCCCCAAGTCAACAAATTGAGACTTAATTATAGTTTTGGCTCTCCCAGAAATGAAAACTTAAGCCAATCAGTCAGGCATCAACAGGTCAACCACCAGATAGATCCCTGCCATTCCCAAGTGGAAATAACCTTGCAATAATCAGTCCAGTAGAACTTCCTTGCTCCTGCTCCATTCTGCCTCTAAGTCTTTCATTTTATACAGTTCCTTTCTACCTGCTCGATTTGAATTGAAGCTGCTGACTTAAATTGATTTTTGCTCAAATAAACTTTTGAAATTTTTAATATCTTTTAGATAGATAATCAACTATTAGAGACATTTAAAATATATACAATTGCATGGGCCAGCCACTAAAATATTCATTGTTTATCTGAATTTCACATGTGAGTAGGAGTTCTTTATTTTTTTTAGTTGCCAAATCTGACAAATTTATGTACTTTTATAAAACCACTTATTATTAGGATATAGGATGTCTCTAGGAACTCAAAGAGCAGAACTATAGCTTGATCTCAGAAATAGACTAAAATAGTGATTCAGGACCAGAATCTTTCCTCTGCCTCCTGGTTCATTTTCTCTTTCTGACTTGTTGTATTCTTTTCGTTTGCTTGAAATAAGCATTCTCTGTTTACCAATACCTAACTTAGAAAACAGGCATTGTTATTTTAGTCTCTTTTATGGAGATCAACCATGCTGTATTGAAAATGCTTAATCCCAACTGAAAATTTCTGGGGGAAAAATAATGGTGGTCATGCTTTTGTCAGTTTCTCACTCTTCGACCATTTAAGAACAATGTGAAATTGATGTTATAGTTTATAAATTCTGCGAAATTATGTATGAATGGTCAGTTTCCGGTTCTAGAATAGGTCACTACGATCAGTAGACTCAGAAATGGTGAACAGAATAAGTCCTGTCCCAGGACACAGCTCCTTGATGTAGAATGAGTCTCTTAGCTCATCTTTCCTACTTAAGACTGTGTCAATATGGAATGCTTCCAAGCTTATTGCTCATAATTCTTTACAGTGTATTTGTGCTTTTAAAATTATCTATTAATCTCAATATTTCATGTTTCAGCCTAATGCTCACAGCCTTTTTTCTATCACTTATATAAACTCTTCTCTTGGTATATATAACTTGTGCAAAGTCTCCTAAAGACAATCTGGACATTGCCAACTCTGCTTCTACATTTAATGTTCAGGTATCTGAAATATTGTGTATGCTTCTCTTTCCTTATTGTGGTGTTTCCTGGTAGGGAGGCCTACCAAAGCTCTAAAGCTTCAGTCCCGGCCTTCACTAATACCTCAAAAAGTTTTTATATTATGTTATTAGTTAGATTTTTAAAGTAGATGTACTAATATAGCCAACTATGTTTCAGGTTTCAGCAAAGAAGAGGTTGTAGTTCCTATATCTTTGTATGTTTAATCAAAGTAAATGTCTAGTTGATTGATATAGTAATATAATTTAATACAATTGATTTAGTTTTAAATACAAGACAATAGACAGTTTCAAAGTAGTTTAAAAAGCATTCTCTGACAATTAAATGAAGTAGGAATATCTGGAGGCCTTTCTAAATATTACCCATATCCTGATTTGTAAATTTTTGGAATCAGAATTGCTGTCATAGGAAGGGACCCTGAAGTATGAATGAATGACCCTCCCCAGAAACTAATTTTTGCATTTTATTAAGGTACTCAATAAAAAAAGATTTGATTCTTTTAGGTTCTACAAATTATATATTCTTTACTGAGTTCATTTTGACTCTGTTCATCAAACCAGTTCCCATGAATTTTCAAGACAAATTGGTCATCAGTTAATGAAGACAAGAGACAAGTTTAGTTTGAAAACAATCACTTTGGCTTTCATGCTAAGATACCATCACAAGATGTCCCAATGATTAATTAAGAAAGAAAAAACACTCTTGAATTAAAAAATAGATAATCTAACACTGGCAGTGAAACCTCATTTTCCAATGCCATTGGATCAACTGTATTATGTTCATTGTACTAGAAGAAGTACCAATACTATACAAGTATAACTGCATTTCAGTTCCTAGAAAGACAGAAGTTGCAGCAGAAGTAATAATGTTATGGTGTAAGTAGCAGCAATAGTGGTGATGATAACAGTTATATAGTATTAATTAAAAAATAACAGAACTATTTGTAGGTATCCATTGATATGATTATAAATGATATAAGCATTTCCCCACCCTCACTGTAATTTAGGTGGGTTTCATCCACTCTTCAGAGACCAGTTCTGGCTACTGAAGACAATCTGCCATTCTGTGGCAGTCACAGTGAAGGTCTGTACCAATCAGCATATGACACTCCTCTGGTCAGAGATGATCAGAGAGCTTCAGCCGTTTACAATCAATATGACAGCAAGAAACACATTTGAGATTATGGAATTTGAGCTTCTTTTCTCACACTCCTTTGAAAACACTGAGAAAGGAGGTAGGTCAATTTGCTCTTGGTACAACTTTGTGACCTGAGAGTATAGGGTTGAGGATGAAGCTGGAATTGAGAGCAAGGCAGAGGCAGTGAAAGAATAAGAGATATGGAGTCAAAATCTTGACAGCATCATGGCTAATCCTTTATATCCTTAAACTTTCTATGGATATAAGCAAATGGCTATCCCCTTCTCTTAAAATAGTTTGATATAGTTTTATTATTACCTATCATCACTGGCAATGACACATGTTCTTTTTTTTTTTTTTTAAAGATTTATTTATTTATGCATACAAGCACTGGGGTACAGGCCAGAGGTGTGGGGGGGGGGGTGAGAGATATCACCTCAGACAGAGCAGGGAGCAGAACAGGCAGATCAACAGAAGTACACTGCTGAGGGGAGCAGTGGGCACAGCAGGAGAGGTCTGCCGTGCCATGTGGGTCCCCTCCCTGGCTGGCAGCAGGGATCGAACTTGTGCTGCAGTGGCTGCGGTTTGCTTCATAGTGTGTTGCTTAACCCACTGTGCCACCAGGGAGGCCCGCAATGACACATGTTCTAATTAACATAGATAAGTAGATCTCTTTATATGTGATAAATGACTTCCATAGGCTTTATTTATGTTGATTCTGTATAACAATCTTTGAGCTAAATGTGAAGATATTACAATCCTTATTTTATAAGTAAGAATTTGAAGGCTCAAAGAGATGAAAGGATTTTACTAAAATAAGAAACACATCTAAGGTTTTAGCCTATGATTTTGGAATTTCATCACACTTTCTATTGAATTTACTAAATTGACTAGTGGTGACATCATTAAGGTCATAGAAAGCACAGAAAATATAAGTTTATTGAGCCTGTGAAATGGTGAGAACCTTCAGAACAAGAGTGAGAAGTGAGGACCTAAAAATGTTGGAGTGGGAAGTGATAAGTCTCATTCAGCATTAGATGGGATCTACAATAAATCCTTTGCATAATTTTTTCACTAATCTGTGTCTTTTGTCATTATTTTTAATAACACATGTATGTCCCACACATTCCCTAAATGATCAAAAGGCCTTTCAGTTAGCCTTGTACCTTTCTGTCAAGAAGAAAGACTTAGATAAACTCATTAACTTTGAAGTATTAGAGGCTTAATTAAAATGCAAATCCTACCCCAAATGATTTGCATTTCAATGAAGAATGAAGAGGATGATACTTACCTTAAAGAAATAAAGCAATGCTTGTGGTATTTCAAGCATTAGGGAAGAAGATAATTTTGGGGCAAGGATATATTCTCATCAATTTACAAACCATACTTTTAAATAATATGTTAAGTCTTTATAAAGTCCACCAAAATAGGAAACCATTAATTACTACCTAGGGTCAAAGTGTTTACTGTCATCAATGTACAAATATAGAAATATGTTAGAGCCCTTGATATGAATGTGGAGGGAGAAAGCGAGCTTAATGTTATCAGCCATAATAGTTCCAGAATATGAAATAGTTGAGATATTGTTAGGTTACTGGGGATATTAGAGGACTTAATCAACTGATTCAAGCTGCAATTAATACTGAACTGGTTTCTAATTTCCTACTTTGTACTCCTATTATATTGGGAGCTAGGGCCATGTTCTGGATCATACTTCACTTGACTGAGAAACTGCTACATTGTTTTCTCTTCCTATTTTACTTGGGCAAAATCTTGACATCAGTGATACAGATGCCCAGGCACATTTTGGAACATTCTTCAGTGTAGATTCACCATGGAAGACTGAATTTCAGCTCACCATGTCCTAGCTAGTACTTTTTGCAACTTGAACTAACCAAACACATTAGGACTTATTCAGTATGACAAGTTTAAGTAAACTATCTTACTCTGAAATTCCTACACTGAATTATAGATTATTACTGACTGACTTATTTTTAAATTTCTTTTTAGATTTATTTATGCATATAAGACCTGGGGTAACGGCCACAGGTGCAGGGTGAGAGGATTCACCAGAGACAGAGTAGGGTGCAGAACAGGCAGAGAGACTGTAATACACTGCTGAGGGGAGCAGTGGGTGGGGGAGACATGATAAGTCTATTGTGGGATGTGGATCAGCTCCCTAGTCGGGGATCAGACTCCTGCTGCGTGACTGTGGACAGCTTCATAGTGCTGCCACTTAACCTTTGTGCCGCCAGGGAAGATCGGTTATTATTAATTTAGCGACACAACATAAAGATGTCTTTTCTGTCCAGTCTATGTTACCTCCTTTTGTTTCACTGGATGGTGATATTTAAGTTCTGATATTTCTTATGGCTAAGACCTAGGCATTATGAATGACAGTGGAATGAACATGTTGCCACAGCAGTTTCTTGGTATGGCTTAGAAACCTTTTTTAGCCTTGCCAAATATGGGGAAAAGAACCCTCAAGTCTAGATTTATCTTAAGTGGTCACTCACTTTGCTGTTTTCTTCATTCAAGTATGAAATCAGAGGAGAATTCAAATTTACTCTACTAAGCACCATATATTAAAATAACTTGTTTCCAGTGTTAATTTTGCTGATCTTTTAAAGAGTGTCTTGATTTTATTCTGACTTGAATGTTTAAACAATTTCCCCAAGGAGTCAGGTAAATGCCAATTATGTGGTTAGGGTCTGAAATTGGGTTTCTTTTCTGGTAAACATGAGAGAAACTATGTACAGACAATCTCTGATTTATAATGTTTAAACTCAAATTTTTTTTACTTTAGTTAGTGTTTAAGCAATAGGTATTCAAGGAGAAACCGTACTTCAAATTTTGAATTTTAATCAATTGTGTAGTGGTGCCCTGTCAGTCACATAACCACAAGGGCAAAAACTTATGCTGTACATGGTACTGTGTTGCTGTGTGTTCAATATGAGGGGTTTATCTGGACATAATTGCATCATAAGTCAAGGACAATTTGTATCTTCAGAGACAAGTGGGGGCACAAAGTGAAACCACAAAAAAATGTCCAAAAGAGACAAGTCAAATGTGAGTGAAAGCAGAGCTAGCCAGACTAGCAAGGGCAATGGCTAGAATTCTGGTCTATATGGAGAATATACATATCATCTTGAGTTCTGGTGGAAAGATTATAAGAAAAGCTGGCTGAAAACAGCTTAAGCAAGAGACAGTAAAAGTAGGAGTAGAATTGGGTCATTAACTGAGGTGGGCCCATTACATTAGGGACAAACTGAACACACCTCAGCAATTGTCCACAGATGAGTCAGCTTAAAACTGAGCAGATTTTCACAAATACCAATGACATGAAATTGTAGATGCTCAGATTGGAATGATCATTTAGAGAATAAGAAACATTCTAAATCTTCTGCCATCAAAGATATATTAGTTCGATGGTAATCTAACTTGTTTGTGACCTGTGTAGTTTTAAAAATATACGGATTCAAGGTCCAACCTTAATAGATTCTGATTTAATTGGTCTGGTACATGAATGAACTGGGCATTACTGCTTGTTAAAATCTTCCCAGGTAACTCCAAAACTCCAATCTGCAACCAGTATTGCTAGGTCTCATCTAGAAGGAAGGATGATTCTGATTAATACTAGTCCTATTCCTACCTAACAAAAAAAAAAATAAAAAAAATAATAAAACCTCTGCAGGGAAGAATTGCACTCTGTCTTTGGTGGAGATATAAATTCTAGAGATATAAATTTTATCATGTTTCTTGCATAGCCAAATAGCCTTTAGGCTTTCAATCAGTTTTAATCTAACAGATATATTTCAGGCAATATTAAGTAGATCAATAGTCTATCCTGATTCAACTAACTGGATAATTATTCAATTGTTCAATTCACTCGACAGGATGTTAAGCCATATAGAAGATAGGCTATATTTTTAAAAGATTGGTAATGCACAATAATGAAAAAAGAAATTACTTGGAGCCTATTGTTTTAATTGATTAATATGACAAACATGATAAAAACCTAGACTCTTGTTTTTTTAAATACTCATAGCTCATTCCTATTTCATGGAAATATTCTGAACTATAAAAGTTCATGAGTTTGAATTGTTTAATAATGAAAGATAATGAAATGAAGACAACATCATATACCTCATCTCCCTTCTCATCATGTCTTGGAAGACTGGCATCATCAAAAATGAAGACTCTGAAGCCTATCTTGGTTTTAATACATGAATCTCCCTTTCTCTGAGATTCTGCCCAGAGATGGTGTTCAGGGCCTTATTGCCAAATAAATGAGTCTTATGTGGATGCATTTCAGTTCAGTGAAACCTCATTAATTTAGAGACAGGATGACAGAATTGGACCAAAATCTGGGAAACTGAATTCTGGTACTAGCTAATACAATGGAAGTGATTTTGACATAATCCCTTAATCAATCAATATCTAATTTTCTTATTTATATATATGGGATAAATACAATTTATATAAATGGGATAAATGCAATTTTTCCTACTGATGTAGTTAAGTTTCTGCTAACACAAAAGTCACAGAGCTGTGGCCACTGAAGACTGACTTAGAGCTTAATTTGGTTCTATTCATTCCTGACCTTCCCTGTGTTATACATTATACGTTAATTTGAGCATTTAAAGAAGAATAAAACACATCTGGAATTATACTTGTGATCATCATAGAACAGTAAGACACAGTCTTCATTTTGGGAAAAAAAAAAAAAAGATAATCAAGAGTCACGATGTCTATCTGTGCCAGCCTGACCAGGGGATACAAATTATGAGAAACCTAGTCCCATCAACAGATAAAGCCTTGGATTCATCTTGCAATCTTTTGTCCTCTACTTACTAGGTTCTGAGTGAGTCTCTTGGAGTCCTCAGTCCACTAAAGCTATTCTATCCTTTAGTTTCAATGTAGTAGCCAAGTTTGTAAAATTAATTATCTCTTCTAGTTGTATTGAACTCTAGTTCTCCACCAGGAAGAAATTACTGCCCACAGCTCCAGCTCCATAATTAGTGCCTTGATCATCAGACTAGCATTTACTAGTAACTCCCTCTTGAATTGGGAACTTTGTAATTTGTGAGACTCTATGAGAAATGAAAACATGGCTTTGTTTGGAAATTGAGAAATTGAATATGTCTATAGAAAAGCATTAAACCAAGTACTCAGCCCTTTACAGCAGAAGTCCCTGTGTGATGTCTCACGACTGACCAGACCCCATGTTGGGCCACTTGTTTGTAATTGCAAAGGGATCACATCATCCACTGAATTATACATAGTCTTCACATTCCAAAACCCTACTTGCCTTGAGGCTAGATCTTTGTATATAAAGTCCCTTGGATTTTTCCTAAGACCCTCAGGCATAGTAGTTGAAATGTTGGTGTTCTCCTTACATTCATGACCTCACACATTTAACTAACTCTCCTCCATCCAACCTAGCACTGCCCACTCCCAGTGTTTTAGGAGTGAATGCTCTCCCTCACTGTGAGCTGAGAGTATCTGCATGGTTCTCCTCTCCAGTCCTTAACCCCAGAGTAGTACCTGAGGACTTAAAAGTATCTTGACGTACAACATGCAGCAAGGCAGTTTCCTCATCAAACAGCCAAGTGTTTTAGCTCAAGGCTTGCAGTCTCCAGTCAATTAAATATCACCTCTCTGGTGAGGGAGACATTGAGGCATAGAGCCAGTGAAAGCCTGGCTTACTGAAATGTAGGCTACTTGGGCCTCAAGGGCTTTATGTGTCTCTAATCTAAGACAGTCTCTGGGCATTATGAATGCAGTCCTCACAGCATTCATCATTCTAGCATCCTGGCCCCCATACTTCTCATGCCAAAGATGACCCACAAAGTCCTTTAAGGAATGGAACTCAGGCATCCAAGACCCTAGGCTGATTTGGTACGCTGTTCCTGTTTCTTTTCCTCAGAATTCTCCATTCCTTGAAAAGTCTTGTTTCTCCTATTTATCCCACATTTTGAGCTTCAAGTCACCCAAATTCTACCTACCTTCAACAATAAATAAATAAAATAAAAATCAGTTTTCATTCCACTCTGGTAATCATTGTTATTAGAAAGATCAGTAACCAGGTATGCGAGCATTTGTAAGTCAATTAGTTTTTCTGACTTTATAAAATGAAAGATTGTATTAAGTCTGTGTTTTCAAAGTATGCTGCATAAGTTGCTAGAAATATCTTGGGGTCTCTCAGAAGAATTACAGATAAATTGGAGTTCATCTATTGTCTCCATCCAACACACAAACACCAAAAACTGAAACAAGATAAAGCAGAAGCACCTCTTGTTGAAAGAGGTCTTCAATAAAACAATCTTTATCTCTAGCTTCCCATATAGTTTTTACATATTGAGTTTAAATGACTTGAGCCACTGAGGTGAACAGTAGGAGTTTGAAAGCAGTTACACAGATGATATAAAGTGATTCAAGATAGAGGCAGTGACATGTTCAGCTCATGGATTGTAGACCGAATGTGCAGGATAATTATCCTGAATCATCTGAAACTGGAAAAGTTAAATAGTGTTCCCCAAAAAGCTATAGGCCATCCTGGCCCTTTATCCTTTAAGGTTGTCAGAGCAAACAATTAGGCACATTTGTCATGAATCCTACTTAGATAAAGAAGACATTTGTTGTGATAAAATAGCATGTATTTAAATTTATATGCATAATTAAACAGAAAGAATAGACTGGAATACTTTCTCAACCCAGGAAATGACAAGCCAATTTTAATTTATCTGCAAAGACCTATGGAATACAATAGATGATGCCCTTCCTCTTATTCAGGACTGACATAGCACGGAGAGAAATATTAGGTAAAGGTCACTGTAAGATTGCAATTGATTTTATGAAGATATCTGAAAGGTCAACTTCTAAAACTTAGGCCAAAGTTTCTATATATGAAAAATAAGTTTATATAGGGTGGTCTGATATGTCACTGTTTGAACAGGATACTAGAAAGAAGTGAGGGAGCATAGATGTGGGTGAGTGGATTGGAATATTCTAGACAACAGGACACACTTGGTCAACTTCCATTTTCCAAGTTTCACAGTTTTATATCTGATTGATGATTTACCCTGTGATTTTTGGCAACTTTTCTTTATTGCAAAATTTTAAAATCTTTAAAAAATAATTCCATTGTTTTCTATTGATTAGAAATATAATCCATTTTTAACAAAGTATTTGGAATGAAAATGTTAAAAACTTTAGAAATATGTGAATAATTAAAGAATTATCCTGAAGGTAGTAGTCCTTTAACTCAGAATAATCTCTTTCATTGTTTGCATTATAGAAGTGTTGGTATTTAAGCAATTTTTGCCTTACACAAAAATAATAGGGACCCTCTTCTTTATTTTTTTGTAAGTATTTTCAGTGTAGGTTATTTATTTAGTTAAATGATGCATTTTGAGTTAACTTTTGTCGATGGTATGAGGCATGATGATATTTAAGATGAGGCAAGATCCTTATGCATTCATTCTCTGTCCAGTACCCCAGAATTATAAGCTGTTTCTGGAAGTTTGGGAACTAAAGCTACTTCTGACCCCACATGAACTATGAGTATTATTTTTTCTTACACTTTCAGTGTTCCTCCCACCACCCAACCCAATTCAGTCTCAGGTAGCTTCTTTATAAACATGTCCTGGCTACCTCTCTCCTCAATATTCAGAGGACCTTCTGCCATCTTGGGAGTTTTCTTTATGTAGTAAACTCTATGTGTTTTCCTATATTCCTTCTGGATAATGAATTATATTGATTGAATATTTTCAATATTCTCAAATAAATTGTTTGCAATAAGCCTTTTCTAAGGTGTATTGGTTATACACTGTGAAGATATCTTAGAGGTGTATTCTATTTTCCAAATTAAAATAAATAATCAGAAATACATATTTATTTATATTAAGGCACTGACTTATTAAATATGAGGTTATATTTTGTAAAAGTCAGAGGAGTCATTCAATGGCGAATAAGAGATACTATAGCTAGTGTTTTCATTATATTCAAGAGCCTGGGAATGGTTGAAAATTACTTGGGTTTGTAGTACATAGACTTCCAGGAATTGAAGACATTTTATCAGAACAGTTGATTAAAACATTAAAATACAAAATAAGACACTTGTTTCAATACCCAGGATTTTCTATAGGATACGAATTCTTGGGCCTCCCCCATGGCCTAGTGGTAAAGTCTCAGTGCTATGGTGCAGCAGACCTCTCCCATCTCACCTGCTGCTCCCCTTAGTAGTATATTTCAGTAGATCTGCCTATTCTACTCTCCATTCTGTTTCTGGTGAGTCCTCTCACCCATCCACCTGCCTCCCCCCACTTCTCCGCACCTCTGGCCAACACCCCAGTTCATCTATGCAAAAATAAAAGCAATCTTAAAAATACAAATTCCTCAGTGAACAAAAATTATATCTTTGAAATCTGGTAAGCATAATTGTTAATGCTTGTACTTCTATCCTTGTTTAAGTTTTGTGTGACATAAACAAGTTTAGCATCATTCCTAAAAAAGCATGAATTTCTAGATTATCTAGATTCAAATTCTGGGTCTGCAAATTATTTCTCTGTGCTTCAGTTGTCTCATCCATAAAGGGAGAATTATAATAATGCTTATCTTACATAGTTGTTATGAGGATTAAATGCATTACTACACATAAAACTCTCAGAAGAGTGAGTGGTAGATTGAGGAGCCAGATAAATGATAGCTATTAGCCATTAGCCCTGAATTTTCCATTAACTATCTGTCTTGATAAGTAACTTGAGAATGTTCTTTAAGGTCTTTCAGTCTCTGATTTGTCATTTATACAATAATGTGGTTTTATGTTTGCAAGTAGATTTTATCTTAAATGCCAACTCTGATTGATTAGCACTAGGTATTTGGCTCATAGTATTCAGAAAAGATTATATCTGGCCTGGATAAGAAAAAATTCAGTGTCAATTAGCTCTATCTGCAAAGGGCTCAGTAGTAAGAATGGTAGCATGTGTATACATATATATGTACATACATGCACACACATTAAACTGTATAATTAAATATCTAAATTGATAAGACATGTTAAATATATACATTTATTTCTCTAATATATATGTGTATATATTTGCCATCCTTGCTATCAGAGTTGTCCTTTTCAACTTTAACATAATATATATATATAGGATTTAGCTTTTTAAAAAAGAATTATGCGCTTAATAAATTTAGAGTTACAATGGCATCTGCAATACTATTGCACTCTAAAATAGCTCAATTGCATTCTTATGTTTGGGAAGGTCTTCACTTAACGGTACTAAGTCTGCATCTCTTTGCAGAGAATGAGTATGCCTGGAACTCACTATTGCATACTCCTTTGAAACCACAACTTAGATATATCTGTACGTCCTCAGTCCACTTAGGTAACATAACCTTCCACGATTTAGATGCTGATTGTCAAAAATTAAAAATAGAAGGAATTTATTTTGGTAAAAGTGGTAATAAGGTGAAATTTATTCATTCAGTGACTTCTTTACACTAACTTTGTGGCATGGTTTCATATTTTTCCCGATAGGTTAGATGCTGAGCCTAATTATTCAATCTCCTAAAGACTCTGTGAGCTGCATTCTACTATGTAACTTACTGCCTTAAATTCTAAGTTAGCATTTATTGGTTTTGGTTGTTTGCAGCCAAGACACTTGAATGTTATCTGGAATTGCATAGTCTATCTCTGTTAACAGTTATCTGTGCTTACTTCCTGTTAGACATTGTATGACCACAATGGACTACACTCCCATTAAATGTTCATGTTTAAATTACATGACCACAGATGTGATATAAACAGATGTAAGTAAGTACCAAGAATAAATTCCACAAGGAAAAAATTAAAATGGGCAAAAGAGCAGGGGTAGGAATTATTGTTCAGTACATGTATGAATACCTTGACATCATACATGAAATCTGACATTTATAATGCAGCAAAATGCCTACCCCCTTTATGAAATTATATTTGGTTTCTCAATATTTGCAAAATTTTCCCTCTTTTGATAGGTACTTTAGAACATTGATTATGTGACTCACTGAACAAATTACCATTGGTATTCTTGTAAAAAGTATCATCTATTTACTTCTTTTCATGAATATTAAACTAAATAATACCTTTCATATCAGAGACTGTACTATAAACAATTTTGATATCACAAAATTTATAAAATACATTTTAATAATGATGAAAGATAGTGACAGTGATGATTAAACCAACTTTATTGATGTGTTTTCCAAAATAATTTTCATGAATATTCCAAGATTAGATATGTATATTATGTAGTGGCATAGGAATATTTTATCTAGTTTGATATAGCCTATGCTACATATGTATCAAAAGCATTCATGTGTTTGCTATTAGTTTTCATTGGTTCTGACTTCCTAGATTTTTTCATATAGAAAGGAGTATTTTTGACAGTGATGGGACTACAATTACAGTGCTCTTGGTGGGTTAGACTCAACCATCCTTTGCATCCCAAATGAGTAACTTAAGCTAGTCATGTAATGTAACCTCTTTACTGCTTTTGAGTCATTGATGAGGAATAGTCATGTAACCAATGCTGCTCAATGCATTATCTGTGGAAAAATGCTAGGGAATTTCTAGAAAATGAGTTGTTTTTTTTTTTTTTAATGCCTAAGCAACAGAATAGGGGGAGAAAATGTCCTTCTTTCCCTAAACACCTTCGTATACTTATGATTACTAGAACTGTTTTGACCATTTTGATGCCATGAAGCTATATAAGAATGAGTATACATAGCTTCAAAGAAACAACGAAGAAGTAGAATTAAAGTCCTGACATATGAAATCTGGCATTTCCCTAAATCTGAACTTCCTAATATAAGAAATTATTTATTTTCTTATTATGTAAGCCGTTTCGATTCATTGTCAATGTTATTTGCAGCCAAAATTTTATTAATCAAATAAACTCATGGACATTATATGGTATTAGGATATTGAATTATAATGGTTGCTCTTAGATTTTAGAATAGAGTGACCTGATCAACTATATAATCTTTAATACATTATCAAACATTTTTCTGGCCTTATTTTATGACCTTTTGGTAAAGTCTATGCATAATGTACATTGTTTATATTTTATTTGACTTTTTCCAGATTTATGCATTCCTTGGATCTTGTCAATTTTATTGTCTTTATCAAAGGACCAGTTTGTAGCTTTTTGCCTGAGTTTATTAGTTATTTCAAGTTTCTTTTGATTAGTATTAACTAAAATACTATGCTTCCTATGTTCTTTGACATATAGAGACAATAGAGTTTTATCTCCTTACTTTTATTCTATGAGTTTTTATATTTAAAATGGATTTTGCATAGACATTATGTACTTTAATATCTTTAATTTACTCTGATAGTAACAATCTTTTAATTATTTAGGTTATTCATATTTAAAATGATTATTGATATAGATTGATTAATTTCTATCATCTTTGTACCTGTTTTTTGTTTACTATATATATATATGTTTTTTCTCTTCTCCATATTTTTCTGCCTTCTCTGGATTTCATTGAACATTTAATATAATTCCATTTCTTTCTAAATGTAGCATATAAATGTTTCCTTGTAAATTAGCATATAAAAGATACACTTAAAATTAATTTAATGATTGTTCTACAGTTTATAATCTACACTTTTAACTATCTACAGTTACCTTCAAATAATATACATTGACTATTTGTGTGCAGTGGGTACTTAGAGTATTTCCAATTTCTCTTTCCTATTCCTTATGATATTGCTGTCTTTTGTTTTATTTATTCATATACTAAATTCACAAAATATACTACCATTACTTTTGCTTTAAACAGCTATCTTTTAGAACAACTAAGTATAAGGAAAATGAAAGACTTTATTTTACTTTCATTTATTCCTTTTCCAATGATCTACAATGTAGATCCAAGTTTTTGACCTATACAATTTTCCTGTGGCTAGGGAACTTCCCTTAACAATTTGCAACAAATATGTTGGCAACAAATTCCTTTGTTATTGTCCAAGAATGCCTTTGTTGTTCCTTCATCTTTGTAAGATTATTACTCTCAATAGAGACTTCTAGGTTAGCAGTACTTTTCTTTTAATACTTTGTTATGCCACTCTCTTGTTGTTTGCATAGTTTCTGGTAAACTAAGTCTTTAATGTTTTCTGTAGTTGGAGTCAGAAGCTTCAAATTCTTATAGTGCACTTGTTTTGTCTCTCTCTTTTTTTTTTTAAAGATTTATTTATTTATGCATACAAGCACTGGGGTACAGGCCAGAGGTGTGGGGGGGTGAGAGGATTCACCACAGAGAGCAGGGAGCAGAACAGGCAGATCAACAGAAGTACACTGCTGAGGGGAGCAGCGGGCACAGCAGGAGAGGTCTGCCGCGCCATGTGGGTCCCCACCCTGGCCGGCAGCAGGGATCGAACTCTTGTTGCAGTGGCCGCGGTCTGCTTCATAGTGTATTGCTTAACCCACTGCGCCACCAGGGAGGCCCTGTTTTGTCTCTCTTATTGTCTTTGGGCTTCCCTAAAGTGATGTTGGGTTTCTGGACCTAATTCTAAATGACATGAAGCTACTTCCCTACACCAACAAGCAATTCTAAGACACCAGAAGGGTATCTGAGAATTTAACTCAACTCTGACACTATCTACCTGAATATAGTGTCAGATTTCATAAATTAAAGACTGAATCTCACAAGACTGCTTTTCATTTCATACACTGGTTGTAATCTTCTGGCATTGCCCAGGCAGTTACCTGTGCTTCTGACCAACTGGCTACAGACTAGAGATTTTTATAACACCCACTTCAGATTCAGATGACAGTTAAAAACCCAGATTATTTGTACTGACTGACTGGCTATCAACCAGAAGTTCCTAGGACCCTCTCCTTAAGTTTGAATAATTTGTGAGAACACTCACAGAACACGGTAAACACATACACATGTATACACACAGAGAAACACACACACAGGTGTATATACACACACGATAAATCATAAAGTTATACCTAATAGCTCCTCAGATAAAATCTGTCTTACAATCCTTTGAATTGTAATCAACAGATAGGGAAAGTGTTTATAAGCTTTTGATTAAATTTTAGTATTATCAATTGATTTTTTTCTGTTGCTATTACCCATCTATTCTGACTTTCACAAGAGTTTCTATAAAGGTAGAATTCTCCCTTCGGCTTTGACTCTCTGGGTTCACCTGTCTTTTCAGATTTCCTGCTAGCAGTTTGCCCTACAGACTCAATCCTCTGAGTCCAAAAATTAAATTTTCAAAAATCTCAGTCTTTTTTGTAGTAAGGACAAAAGTGACAAGTTCCAAGGTCTTTAACTGTTGAAGCTAAAACTTACTGTCCCAAATGGTTTAACATTGGCATTTCTCATTAGTATGAAGATAAATGTGTACTTTCACAGAAAGAGGCCCCATGCATTTAGGATATCTACATGGTCTCAGAAGTGGCCCATATTCTGCTAGAGAGTTGATTGGAGACCTCTAACAACTACAACTGGGAGACTTTAAAGACCACCAACTATTAGATCTGGATTTTTCTATTAAATCTATGAATCAAGCTCTTTGTGGTTGTTGTTATCATGGATGTTATACTCCTTCTAAAAGGTGTAACCTAGGAAAGTTTTACTTTCACAATAAGGTAATATTCTAGTTTGCACTACATATGTGTGGACATAGTGATATACTATCACGTGTACTCATTGGACAATGAGGCTTCTGGGGATATCCTAGACAATTTTATTATTTTGAAGATGAGAAAACTGAAGTTCAGGGTAAGATGGAGATTTGTCCAAAGTCATATAACTAGATAGCAGTAGAAATACAACTAGAGACCTCTATTGTTCCCTAATTACCCTTCCAGAAAGTTTTACAATGTTAATAGAGTTGCTGTCAATAAAAACAATTTCTATTCCCAAATGTAGCAAATTATAGCCTCTTTTTGGCAAGCTAGGTAACACATTCACACAGCATAAGTGCTGAGAAACTTGACATGTAATTATCTCAGAGTCATATTTGTTGATTCTGTTTTGTTTTGTTTTATTATTTTGGACATAATATCTATTAGTATCTAAGAAATTATTGTTTTGTAGAGTATGTTTTGAAAAACATGACTTTCTCTCTCTTACCATCTTCATCTCTTTTGCCCATATTTGTACTTCTTTTATGGGTTACAAAATTCTCATTGCTGAAACTTATGATTCCTTTTTTTTTCTTCCTACACTCATTTTCCAACTTTCCACGTTGTCGATAAAGTGAAGAGCACAGACACTTAGTAAACATATCAGTGCCACTGATTGACATTTGGATCAAGTTTAATATTGTCTTTCAGTGCCCTGGTGTTTGTACCCAGGGCTTTGCATTGAGGTTTTCTTTTCTCTTCTTTTTCTCTTTTGTTACTTTTAAAAATATGATCTGACTCATTCCTTTAGTTCAAATGCTCTGTAGTGCACTTTTTTTTTATTGTCTGAACGCTGGAGAGCATGTGGGTTTTCAGTCTAGTTTCTGAAAATTGGGCCACTGATGAGGAAGCAATTCCTGACAGCAGCATGCAGCTCTCTGTCATTTTCTCTGACGACTTAGCCCACACTTGAGTGTCCTTTAGCAAAATGACTGGAATAAGTGGTGCATTTTCCAGCACACTTTCTTCCATCTTGTGCATCAGCAGAAAATCACAGCAGTGGTCTCGATGGACAATGGTAAAAACAAGACAGAAACTGCTATTATAAATGCGACTAGTCAATTTGAATGTCAGCAGCTGAGGTAGGGGAGGCAAACTGAAAGAAGCTGCAGTTTGAGAAAATGAACGGACTGTGCTGTATCTTGTTCATGTTTAAAGTCTTATGCTCAAGCCACATTCAAGAATATTAGAATAAGTGACTTTCATTGTTCTGTGCTCCTGGGATCCCAGACTTCCTGTAGGGACCACAAACTTGTGGTTAGGAGTATACATTGTCCGGAAACACAAAGTTCATCAAGCACAGTTAATTACATAAATCAACCTGGTAGTGTCATTCACCATTAGAGGGTGTTTGTCCTTGAATCCTAAGACATGAGCCTAGTGCTCAGAGGAATCACAAGAGTATTTGGTTTTGAGAATTTGGTATCTGGAAATCTCTTTCTCTAGATACTGTTCTTCAACAATCAGCATGGTTTTCTGTAGGATTTTATAGGACTACTCAATTATGGATGCATTAATAGGACTTATTTAAATAAATAATGCAGTATTTCAATAACTTGGGGCTTTTGACTCTTAGATATGCTAATAAGCATTGAGAATTTCCAAGAGTGAAAGAAAGCATACTATGTATAGAATAAAAGTATAGTATGTATAGAATAAAGGTTATTTGATCATGGGAGGTTTCTAACTTTATTATTATTTGAAAGGGATATCCAGTTATAAAAATCCAAACAATTCAAACAGGATATTATACAGACTAAAAATTGAAATTCTTTCTGAATTATTCCATCTCCTGTAGTCTAATTTCTCTTTGCAGAAATCACCTCAGTTAAAAGTTTGTTTCCTTCCAGGCATTTTTTTCCCCTTTTCTAGATGCTGCCAAATTGTCCTTGAAAAAGTATTTTTTTCAATTATTGTCCCACTAGCAGTGTAAGAAGGTATTTGTTTGCCTATGTCTGTGTCATGCCAAATATCATCAATTACTTACTTTCATTGGCAATCGTAAGGCAAAAAATTTCATTTCAAATGGTAATATGTAAAAATTATTTCATTACTGTATCATTATGAAATGTTATGGGGAATGTAAATATCAATCAAAGAATGGTTAATTAAATTATAGAAGCATCTGTGCTTTATAATTTTAGAAAAACATAGAAGATTTACATGTGGTGACATAAAAGCCTGTTTGGAAAATTCTTTTTGACCTGTAAAAGAAAAACAAATAAGGTTTTCCCTTAGAAAAATCACTATCACCACAAATCACTAATCTCAATGATATGCATATATACTTATGTATTTTTTTTGTTCACAAATAAAAGTCTAGAGGAATAAATTCCATACTTGAAAAGCAGTTACCTTGAGGAAAATTTATACCATATACTATTCTGGTGAGTCTTTATTTCTTCTATTATTGAAATCATATAAAGCCACTAATATCTTATTTAACTACGATTCTAGTTTTGATTATTTAATATTCAGCGAAGTTCTTTCTTTCCAATGCTTATCAACTATTGTCCTATAAATTGCTTTTATATGCCTTGCATTTTTTTCTCATTGGGCTATATTTTGAAATCCTTTTTTAGTGAAAGCCAGGGGTTCTTATTCTATGATAGATTTCTAAACATAAGCTATTTATCTGCACACCTACCTGTCTGTCTGTGCATATTTCATGGTACCTCACTGCCTATTGAACTATTAAAATGTAGTTCCTATTTGTGTTTACTGGTTCTGTGATGCCCTATCTTTATCCAAAGAGAATGATTTTAATTAATTTCTAATCCTTATTTACTAATTAGAGCTATGATTACAAAAAATAAAAAATGCAACATACATACTGCATATTACCTGTATATACTATAGTATGTATATGCCTGTATATGTTTGTATATGTGATATTTGTTTTATATATCTATATCTCATATGGATGGGTGTGTCTGGTGAAGTTACCTTCCTGGGAGTGTATTGTACACCACTCTCCCTAAACAATTCCCTAAACAGTGATAAGTATCCCTGTGCAACTATAAGGATGAGTGGTAGTTCTAAGAGCAGATGGGGATGTGGGCTACACGGAAAACTTCATCTCCTTCCACTTCTCTATAAACCTGCTACACCCTGACCGCAGTATTCTTTCCAGAAAGACATATTTTGTATGCCTACACTTCTGCATATATTTTTGCATAAAATTTTGAAAAAAATATATTCATTTCTAACCACAAGTTCCACCAAATTGCTTATGTGAATTTATGCCTGAGCAACTTTTTGGCAACTGTGAAATTTTCTGTTCCAGTATACACAAAATGTGATTTATTGGAATACAGTTAGAGAAAAAAGGAAACTGCTGGTTTCTAATAGAAAAAGGAGGTAAAACAAATGTCAAAAAATTAAGTTTTTTACCAAAAGCCTTGGGAAGAGGAAAATAAGATGAGGAGGAATACATTTAGATGGTAGAAGAGTTTTCTGTGACTAGTTTTTGAGAGGTGTGGGAGAGCTGAACCAATGCAGATGAGAAAATAGAGGAGATTTGGCAGGGCAGGGTTAGGGCCCACAGTGCAAATGAGAAACAGGGATAGACTACTCTCCAGTAACAAGCAACGGATATAAAGGATCAGGCAGACAAAAACACTTCGTGTCTTGCTTATTTGCAATAAATAAAAATAATTATTTGGATCTCTTTGAAATCAATGGGCAATAAGTAAAGCTTCTAATGAGTCAAGCAAACATAAGTAGAAAATATATAGTATTCTATTTACTGTTCTTTTAGAAATACTTTAAAAAGTGCTTTTTCTTATTTCCAAGTTTTTCACTGTGCTATTTTGTTATTTTGCTTGTAGGGAGATAAATGCATTTATAAAGACTTTCCATAGATTAACCATAAACATTGTCAGCTTAATTCTATTTCCCTCCAGAATATATTAAGTTCCTCAATGTCAAATTGTCCTGCCATGGTGGCTGTCAGAAATTTGACCCTTAGAGTTGGGGAAAGCCTCTTTCAATTCTAGTTCCAAGCAATATCTTATGGGGGAATAGAGGAAAATAAGACTGGAAAAATAGGCTAGAGCAAGCCTATGTGCCAATTGTATGTTCTTACCCTTTAACATATAATTAGACCTGGCAGGCATATGGCAAATGCTTTTTCAGTGTACTCTTTGCACACAATACTCAAAACCATTTCCAAATGGTGATTTCTGGTCCCTCCTTTTTGGCCCACCACTGGCCCTAGTATCGTGAGTGTGCTGTGTAATTCTGACCCCTAGTGGCTGAGGAGCCTACATCTAGACACACTTCAGTTAAGTTCCGTGTCATGTACAAAATGGCTTGCCCTTTTCTTCTTTAAATATATATATATACACATTTTTTTTTTATCTAAGTCAGACTTGAAGTTTCATGATGCAATGTGCCTTTACTACATTTATCATACAGTAGACAACCATGAAATCAAACTTTACTTCTTTTCCCAGTTGGGGAAATGAAATGTAAGGTTTAATGCAAGCAAAAATAGCTTAGGTTCTATACCCAACTGGGCGGTCAATTCTGTCTTTAAGAGACTGACAAAGCTATATCATAGCATCAAAAGTCCAAATTGCATCAAATACATTTCCCAGAATTTTCCAATTTGAGCTCAGAAATGACTACCATTTTTACTAGATCCACTCCTAATCATTACGTTTGTACCTTGAAGTCCTTTCTCAAAATCAAAACATTTTACCTGGTTGCATTAACATATTTTTTAAAGTAAATGCCTATTAACGCCAATAGGATTTTGGCTAGTTAAGTGATAGATAAAAATACTTAAGCTAGGAGGGTAAAGAGATACACAAGAATTGGTTCATTTTAAAAGAAGAATATTCACTATAATCTGGAGCATGAGTGAAAAAGAATGACACAGATGTCATCGTTCATGTCAAGTGTATTTTACACACACACAAACGGACAAACACACACACATACACACAGTTTGCTGCATTCAATCTTTGAAAACTTTATTTGTGAACAGTGATTTTTACCCCATTTTGTAGCTAAAGTAAAACTAATGGACAGATAAGCTACTGGTCTCTCCTCAAGTTTCAGAGCTAGCATAGGGCAAAGCTGAACAATCAAGTGAACTTTTTTTTAATTATGAAACCAATATCTTTTTTACCCTAAAATTATGGAACACTTCTGTTGGGTCCTCCTTATTTCAGGATGGTGTAGAGCAGTTGGGGGGTCTAAGAGATAAGAGACTGGAAAATGAAATGAGTTGAATTACCTAGTCATATTTTAATAGTTAGCTAACTGGATTACACAGAACTCAAAAGGAAATGTAGAATTTTCTGGGAAACTGAGACTGTAAGGGATTACTAAATACAGTAAAGATCATGGAGTAGACTGTTAGTCTCTGTTATGAGTTTATTGTCATCTTCAGCAGTAAGTCTTTTAGTCTTTTATTATCTTAGGCAGTGAGCTAGATAATAAAAATTAGGATAATACTAATAATACAGTTTTCATTGAAAGCTTAGTATCTGTTTTAAATAACTTTACCATCTAACTTTATGATGAATCATTAAGGTAAGTATTATTATCCCCTTTCCATAAATGAAAAAACTGAGGCTTAGAAATGTCAAGCAAATTGCCCAAGGTATTGAGCTAATAAACAGCACTGATCAATCTATACACCTGTTGTACATGCTCTTAATTGCAAAGACAAATATATGAATAAGCTAGGAGGTCCCTACCTTCTCTATGGACTTCCAGGACATGCTATGAAGTACAAACTAGTCCAAATACCATAAACATTTCCTCATTTGTTAACTAGAATGAGTTACTTCATAAACAAAGTAGCTGTAAATGTGAGAATAAGAGTCAAAACAGAAAGTCCACTCGAGTTTCAATGCTTAAAAAATTTAGGCTACTTAAAACCGGATTATTTGCAAGGAGTTACTTTATAATGTCATGTTAATCACTGAGATAAATTATTTTGGGTTAATTTTTGAAAGGAATAGATGCAAAAATGTATAACTAAAGCTATTATTTATTTAGTTTGAATACAAAAATCTTTTCTCTTTTTTATATAATTTATTTACTTATATATATCATAGTTCATTCATTTATCATCCCTGTGAGGCATATGGAGAATTTACTGTGATTTCACCAGGCAGTGTTGTTCTTTCTGGTACGGAAAAATCACTGGGATAGGAGAGTTTGTCTATGACCATGCTGGTGGTGAGCCATACAAAAAGAAGGCAAGCAGAGAGAAATGGGGAGAATTAAGCAATAAAGATAGAAAGCATCTACTGTGATCTCTTTTCATTACTTTAAGCAACTGGGTGTGGGGATAATGAAACAAACAAAAACCAGAATGGAACGTAATCAGCCATTTCTAAATCATGCTGATTGAATATTAAAATTTCACTTGGGATTTTGCTGAGTTTTAAGGCTCCAGGAGTGAAATCAGTAGAATTTTCTGTCCTTGAACAGGTCAGAAATGTTTTACATACAGTTCTTGGAGAATGTTTTTGGTTTCTTTATTGCCAGTTCTCTGAATTAGGATTATCTACCTCTAATAAGATTAGAGCATTAGGAAACTCCTTAATGGCATTTACAGATTTATAGTCATGTATCCCCTCAACCCCTCAACGGAGAGGTTCCCAAGCAGTTCTGAAACTCAAAGATGCAATCAAAATTAGATATTTAAATTAATTTAACATCTTGAACTTCATATTCATGATTCATGTTGAATATGCTTCTTGATTACTTGGAGACTTCATTTCCTCATTTGTTAACTAGAATGAGTTACTTCAGCAGGGTCTTTGTGAAGAATAAATGAAATAAACATGAAAGAAACCTCACTGGCAAATACTAGTTGACTCTGGTCTATTATGTATGCCCCATTTAGTCTACTTTCAGGCTCCTAAGTCACATAGTGCTGTTTGCCCTATGCTGAAAAGCGTCTGAATGATAAAGTTGTATGTGTACTTATCTGCTTGTTTGTTGCTGTCGGATGAAGGCTTTTTACAATTTTCTGACATCCCATAGCTTTGAGTTTTTCATTTCCCCACTTATTTGTCTCTGTGCCTAAGTTCCTTTTTTTTAATGGTATACTTCTAATATTTTAAAGGTGAAGATACATTTGTTAGGATTTTCTTGAAAACAGTGAGCATTTCTGCTTAAAAAGGTAGAATGGGACTGTGGACCTCAGTGGGTGGGTTGAGGGGACTCCACTTGGAACATTAATCATAATTTTAACTATGTTTTTATTAAATTTCTCTCTTGTGCTTTTACTGTGCTGGACATACAATCCCTCAAAAGAAGTTTTGTTTTATTAGTTTATTTTTCTGTGTACATTTCTGGAGGGCATGTATTGTTTAATAAATCTTTGCCTCTCTAATATCAAGCCAAGTTGTCACTAGTAGGCATTCCATAAACACTCCTCAAGTACACCAATAAAGGAAAGTTTGAACTTCAAAGTTGGGGGTCTTACCTGCTACTACTTGGGCATCTTTTCCAAATATCACCGATATGATTGATAATCCCAACTGTGAGTGGCTTTGTTGTGCTTTCCTGTGACCTGCAGTTGTGTTTGTACCTATTCAGCAGTAAAAGAAAAAATAAAATATAATAAAATACTTTGTGAAAGCAATTTACATGGTGCTCGATCTCTTTCCTTATTTGCTTCTCTCACATATTCTGACATCACGTATCCAGACTTTTAGGCTATCAGCACAAAAATGGAAACCCACTAACTCATTGGGATAAATTTCTTTGTAAAGTGGATGATCAGCAACATTAATAGAAATTAAGTCAGAAGCTATGAAGAAAATTACATATGAATCTGCAACCTGAAGTTTTATGTTGGAATAAACCTAGCGCAGGCCTGCAAATTCCCCATGTCAGGAATAAAGGTACAGGGGAACTAGAAGTATAGAGAGAACTCCAGATGAAGGTGATTAGGAAAGTCTTTTTCTTCAAAGAGGAGTACTTTCTAATTTTATGAGGAGGATATGAATGGTAGAAGTGTGTCTTCTCAAATGTTATAATTTTTATTCACTGTATTCTGAAGGTGATGAATAACATGGCCTAGAATCTCTGACTTTTAGGTAACAAGGATTAGAGATTGTTGTATAGTATATGATTCAACTGAATGCATATGTACTGGACCCTTACTATGAATGGGAACACGCACTCCCATTACATTTCAAGAAATATTTCAAGCTCTGTGGCTTATAGGAGACATTAGTCTTTTAACTGGCAATGTCTACAGACAAGACTAATGCAAATAAAAATAGTCAGCTATTATGTATAGAGCATACATACATCTGAGGAGGTTTGTACCTATTGCCCTAAATCATAGTCAGTATTGAAAACAAATATTACCTCAATAAAAAATACATACACACAATCACACACTAAATCTGAGATACTGATAGATCATAAATAATTCAAGCAAAAATAAAATAAAAACTAGATAATCAATCTTAAAGAAACCAATAAAAATAAAGTATAATGTAAATTCTAAATTATCAGGATTAACTGTCAAGAGAGAATACAGAAAATAAGTACTCTGCCCTGTCAAAAATAAATATTACTTTCGGTAATAGGGAAGGATTGTGTAAAGCACTCAGAAACTGGGATTTTAAAACTGGAAGGGAAATTAGAAATCAGACAGATACTTTCAAACATTTTCTAACTGAAGTTTATCTTTAAATACACTCAAATCTAAAGCTCATCTTTAAATACACAGAAAAATAACATGTGAGTGTTACAAAGTAGAACTATTGGGGGTGAAGGTAGGGTAGAGAGTGTGAGGCCTAGTTCCCCACAGCTACCTCACTCCAAAGAGCCTTTCTCACAATGCAATTTGAAAATTCCTGAAAATAAAAGCTGGAAATGTCTCAGATAGTGCTAACGTTAAATAAGGCCAAAATGCATTAAAAGAGAAGTAATATTTCTTTCTTTAAAAAAGTTTGAACTATTGTTGGACTTGATTCAGATATTCGATAGTTCCTTCAGCTATGTAAGGTTTTTATTTTGTTTTTGCAAATGTTACTATCTTGTTATTTTTGTTCTTGTCTAACCATCAAATGTGCAGGTCCAGATAGGACAATTGCCTTTAAGATAAGAAACGGAGGAAGCGGCGATGTGCTACAAAGCGTTTTTTTTTTCCCTCAACAGTAATGAAAAGGCAAAAGCACATCCAGAATACCCAGTAGACACCTGCTCATATCTCATAGGCTATAAGTGAGTGACATGGTCCTTCCTATCTACCGAAGCATAGGAAAAGCAAAGAATTATTTCAAATACCAAGTTAGGGTATCATAGTCTGGTACAAAATGGGATTTTATTTGCTAGGAAAAAAAGAATTGGCTAGTCAACTAAAGGTTTCTAGCCACAAATCTTCATCCAATAACTATAAATGCTACTGTTCTTTGACTTCATTAACCTTATCAGTAAATTGATGGTAAGGCTGAGTCCACATTCTCAAACTGGACTTTGACAAATGAATCAGATTTAGAAAAGCAGAAAGACAGGGAAAGAACATTTCAAGTAAAAGAAAATGGGTCAAATGCATGGAACTGGACTTCACATACTTAATGCCTTCATACTTACTTTCCTTTAAAAGCCATCTTTTCTGAATTACATCCATATTTGAATATAATCTGTCAAAACGTCCAGCTGTAAATAGTTTACTGTGTGAACACTTTTGTCTTCATTTCTAATTACTTTACATAGATAAAGTTTTTCTCTCCTTTGATGATGATTGTGTAAATTTACTTTGCTGGTTTAAGAATTGGCATTCTTTTTGTTTATTGAACTTTGAAAATAATCACTGTAAATTTCTCTTAGAGGTCAAACCCTTCAAAACTTCTTGCTCCTGGACTTAGCCACAATTCATCTGGACTTCAATCACCAGGGTAAGGTCAAGGGGAGGGCGTCTGGAGCCTGACAACATCCCTTGAACAATGCTTTCTTCTGGTAAGAACTTACATTTCAATAAATATCATCCACTGCCTTCAAAAAATTGGCTAGAATATACCAATACCATCTCTGCAATGTTTTAATTTGGTTAAACGTTTTCCAAAATTCACCTCCCATGCATCTCTGATTAGGGTTGTGCACACAAGAAAATTGTCCAAGATGAGTAAACAAAATCTTGTGTATTCTTTGAAGCAGAGATAGGTCAGGCCTATTGTGGCTCCCGCATGTTTTCATGTTGCTTCAAGAACTTTGTTGCCTCTTTGCAGCGGGAAGGCAGGCAGGTGGGCAGGGACACAGAAGTCATGGAGCAGGTTTGCAGGGCAAGACAAGCAGAAGTGCTTGTGCTTTTTACTGAAATCCATATAGGTAGTAAAGCTGATCATGCAACAATGGTTTAAGGAATAAGATCTGTAGGGTGGGATAGGAATGGGGGCTAGGTTTTAAGAGGAACAGAGAAGGGGCCATTGTGATCCTACATCAAGGGACATTTGCATCAACAAAGTATCTGTTGTTATCCCAGGTAGAGTTATCCTGAGACCACCATGGAAGTAGTCATGGAATCAGGTTGACAGTGGTTGACAGTGGCCTAAAGTGTCCCCAGGCCTGCCTTGTGACATGGGCTGTATTCCATAGGCAGTCAAGGAATGCCCTACTGTGATTTCCAGAGAGCAAATAGGTCACATTTGCCCACAAATGGACACCTCGTAGCCAGCTCAGAGGAACACACATTTCCACAGTTCTGGTGAGGGCAGCAGCAGACCACAGATGTCCTCCATCTATAGAATTCATTCTTCAGCTTCTTTATCGACTTGACCCGGAACAAGCGTATCTCCACCAGAAAGGTGCCAGCTCTTTTGGCAAGCTTCCACTGTGGTGAGGTTGAAGACTTACAAAAATGTGTTTTGCTAAGATAGGCAGAGGATCCAGCTGCTTTATGTCTGGTTTTGCTTCCTGATGGCCTACTCTGTGATTTAAGCTCAGGAGTAGGTGATAAAGAAGAAACTGAATAAGCCACTATGATAGCGCTTTAGTAACTCAGTTGAATATGACCAAATCTCGATAACAAGTCCCTTATGCCAAACTTTCTTATGGCTCTCATTTTGAACCTGCAGTAAATACATTTTGATGTATTCTCTTACCAAGGTAGTAAGTGGTGAGAATTTGTTTATTGAAAAAGTTACTGAAAACTTTCCCTCATTACTCCCACTTTTTGTATCTTTATTCTGAATCCACTCTTCATCTAAAATTTTAGTTCCACTGTTTTCTTTTGTCTAGGTGTTGATCTCTTGTGATCTTGTACCTTTATTTTTGTTACCTCTACTACCCTTTCCATCATCCCTGATATTTCATACTTAGGTGATATTTATCTTAGAAATTATCATATGGATTCTTCTCTCCCTGTCCCCCAAAGTTTTTAAAAGTGAAATCTTCCTAGCCAAATGTCGGGAGCCAGAACTGCAAAAAGTCCGGTCTCACCTTTCTCTCACCTAGGGTCAGGGCGCCAGGAGAACAAAAGTATCTCCATTTAAAAGGAGGCCCGGCCTAAGATCACAGACATCCCACCCGGAGACCTCCTGCCAGCTAAAAACAAACACCTGCACTGCCAATCTCTTTGAATCAAACAGTCTCCCTTCCCCCCTTCTTCTTCCACCCCTCTAAATGAATATATACCCCTGTCCCTAATAATAAAGATGAGGCTTGATCAGAACCTTGACTTGCCTCTATTCTTCGAGTCTCCCTGTTTGTGTATTCATTCTCTTTAGGTGGTTCCCACGCACGCCCGTTGTTGCCCTGCAGGCCGGGACAGCCAAATATACCTTCTGAAGGAAAGGATAAGGGCCCTTGTGAAACATATTTGGCATAGGGTTGAAATGCTCTATCATCTGAATGTATTGCATTCTTTCCTTGTCATTTCTGAACACCAAGGCGACCTAAAGTAACTGTGAAAATCAATGCACAAGCTTCTTTTGAGGGCCTTATTATGCATTATTTAGTGTCTTACACAAGTATTGGAATTTCTTTCATTATGCGTTTAGTTTTCCAAATTTATGTAGAGAGGGAGGAAAATAAGAGAGACAAAGGCAAGAACTATTGGAAGCCAATGCCTTAGATGTGCAGCCCTGGGGAAAAAATGGTGAATTTATAGATATGCAGATACAGTAACTTTTATTGAGTTTCTGTGCTTTGATGCTCAAACTAGGTAAGTGTTGGGAAGAAATATGGATTATGGTGTAAGATAGTGAGATTGAGAAAACATTAAGGCACAGAAAGAGAAACTTACATTAGTAGCTCAATCAACCCTTTATTTTTTAGATTTATTTTTATTTATTTATGCATCAAAGAGCTGAGGTGTAGGGCAGAGGTGTGGTGGGTAAGAGTACTCACCAGAGACAGAATGGGGAGCAGAACAGGCAGATCTACTGAAATACACAGCTGAGGGGAGCAGCGGGTGAGACAGGAGAGGTCTGCTGCTCCATGTGTGTCAGCTCCTTGGCCAGGGATTGAATTTAGGCTGCAGTGGCTGTGGATAGCTTCATAGTGCTGAGAGTTAATCCTTTGTACCACCAGGGAGAGGCCTTAATCATTACTATAAATGTCTTACTATGAATGAAATAAAGACCATGTAATGGCCAATCTGTATATATGAATATTATTGTTTTCTTCTTCCAAAGGTGCCAAGATATAGTTTAGTTAGGAGATCCACTGGCCCTTTTGCCATCATTATCTTAAGACCAAAACAAAAATATCCTTATCTGAAACATCTATTATTAAATTTCATTGCCTGCATATTGCAAATTATAGGTTCAGAGTTTTGCAATTATTCTTGTGACTGGAATTTTTTATTATTTATTTATTTATGTACACAAGAACATTTTATTTGATAAATCATAAAGATTGTACTGCTAGAAATATGCACAAATCCCTATTTTTTTTTGTTTCTCACATAAACTGGGATTGAATGTCCAGTGTAACTAAGGAATTTTTAGCTTGTGCTCTTAAGCATGCTAACTGGCATCAGATAACAGATACTAACTTGAGAAAAATATCTCTGAGAATATGAGGCCCACAAGAGCAAAATGAATGAAACTTTTTGGTACTGACATAAATATTTATTTGAAGGTCAGAACAGGAAAAGTATCAATTATAATATTTCTCCTCTTTATGTTTCCTGTATCTTTGTTTCCACTTCTTGTAAGGTATTCCTTTCCACTGACATTCTAAATGTAAATGTATACTTTTAAATGAAGAACCAAATATGCACAAACCCACTAGCAATATAACTATCTATCCTATCTAAGACATACTTACAAGAACCCACACATACCATAAAAATCAACAGAAAATTTCCTAATCTCAATTCAGCTTAATTTAAGTCCAATTGCCTATGTTCTGTTGCCTAGTTACTCTTACAGAGTTGCTGTCTATTTCTTCAATTTCTAGTCAGACTTCTTTACTACTACAACTATGGCAGCAAATGGCACTCTGTTGCCAACTCTGCCATCTACCTTACTAAATCCAGTAGATGTGTTCATGTGATCTTTAGTACACACATGTTTACAACATCTTCCTTTTTGAAACCAGTTCTTTCTTTGGTTTCTGGCTTTCCCTCTATTTATTTGTCTGCCTTCACCTCCTACATTCTTTGCTCTGATAGTTTAAATGTTATTTCAAGGTTCATCCAAATTCTGTTTTTTTCTTTTTATATTCTTCCCATTTATTAACACATAAATGTCACAGCATTAGTTACCATCCACATATGGTTCATTCCCAGATTATGTATAGTTGAGTTTTCAACAGTGAGCTTCAGACCTGATAGTTTGACTGTCTAGTCAATGCTTCCAGTGAGATGTTTACAAGTATCTAAAAGTTAACATTTCTGGAACTCACTTCTCTCAGTCATCCAATGTGATCTTCTTCACACTGTTTTCATGTTGGCAAATATAAACTGTAATAACTACGTTTCACAGTACATCATTCAATAGTCTTGTGTGCTCATTCTCTTCTTGGGTAACATTTCATATCTCTTGGTACAGGAAGGTGACACAGTAAATAACAAAAGATAATAGTAATTGTTTCCTTGGATTTGCCAAAATGAAAAAGGTAGAGAGACACTTTTACTGTCTACTGGCTTTCTGGTTTAAAAATATGTGTGTAAGTGAGCCGCTCATGGTTTAAGAAAGCCCAACCAGCCAACAGAAAATATCAACAGTTTGAGAACTTGGTGATCAGAATTGAAGATGAAAATGTGTTGCAATGTTGTCTTCCAATCAACCATGTAATTACTCCTACCTCTGATCTTTTGGTTATTTGATTATAAGAAATAAATATCTAATTCTATAATTTTAGGCTGACTTATGGTTCAGTATGAAGCATTTAAGTGTCTTTGACTTTAACAGCCAAATGCTATCTCCATTCCTGCAAATTTCCTAAAGACAAACACTGAGGCTTGTTTTTGACATATTTCTCCCATATTTTCCTTCAGTCATGAAAATATTTCTAATGTCTCTCAAATTCACCTTTGGCAATAGCTCTGCTCTCAACATTATAATAATTTACCATACTCTCTCACATATTCATTTTTCTTAATGAATCCTAATTTGTTACTTTCCAATCTGTATTAGAGATACACTATCCAGAATGTTGTTTTAAAGAAAATGTAGGAAAATATGCTTTTGTCACTGCTTTGCTTAACATTTTTTTAAATGACTGGCCATTGCTCCAAGAATAATATCTAGAGTGTTTGTGGGATGAATCTACTGCCCACTTCCTAGACTCGTCTCTATAAGCTATCTCCCTTGCTTCCTTGTTTCTGCAACCTTGACATTCTTGCAATTGTTTTGAATATGCCCATTTTTTCTCTATCTTAATTGCCATACAATGCTATAAATTTTGACTGTGATATGTCTCATTTTTCAGCTTTCATAACCATCCCTACTTCTTCAAGTTAATTTTCTTGATTGGTTCTAGACTTCTTATCATACAATTTCATTGTACTTATTTTTAACTACAGGGCAAGTATAAAATGATTGATTAGGTGAAAAGTTTGGGTTGGTAACATTTATCACTTCTCAGAATATAAATTCTTTTAAGAGTGTTTACCTTAAAATGATATATCCCAAAGTCCTACCACATTCCATTGTATTTTTGAGACATTTAACATTTTTTAAATAAATGAATAATGGGGCTAAAATGGATTCACAAAATGTTTAGAAAAACTAATTACAGGAATAACCACAGGTTCCATTCCATTTGTATTTCTCCCTTTTTCTAGAACATTCACTCTTGGATGATATAGTATACCTGCAATAATCAATGATTGAAGTTCAGAAAGGTAAAGTAAACAAAAGCTTTATGATTTCAAAGAAATAATTTCCTTTCTTTAATTCAACTGTTCAGAATTGATGTTCCCTTAAGCACATACATTAACATGGAACTAATCTTCACTGCAAACAAGCTCCTCCTTAGCCACTTCAGTATTAGAGAGAGAAACATTTTATTAGTAGTTGGAAGATGGCTCAAGTCCAGGCTGTTTTCTACTATTATGAGATGATTCTTTATTGAGTGGTTTCATTTGAGATAAGTTCCACTGGGACAGAGGTAGTAGGGAGAACTGGTAAACTACAGTTTCATAGCCCTAATATAGCAACATATTTGTATTCATTACAGTGGGTCTTGAAGTCTGTTGAGGACGGAGATATAAAATTAGAAGAGATAAAGCAAAAGGACATCAGGAAAACCTTTTCATTGCCTCAGGCGGTAAGCATAGGAGAGGAATGATAAACACACACATCTCCTTTACTAAGTCAGATTCTGGGCACATTTCTGTTTTTAATGATCTTTAACAGGGTTTATTTCCTTGAAAACCAAACAAAGATTAAGCTTATTTTATTGCCATACATGCAGTGCTCATTTACTTGATGATTTATTTATTCTTTTTCTTCAGAGGGCACTTGGCTTTTGTTCACAAGTGACAGAGTGATCTGCTCTTCACAATTTCTGTATACTCCATTAGATTTTCTAAGTATGGAATCAAAAATTGGAAAAATTTATCCATAATTCCTCTGTGAGTTAATTTGTGACACTGAAAAAAAGGTGAAGTTTCATCAAAACCAAGTCCAGCAACAAATAAAGAAAGAGAAATAATACTTTACATGGTGTGATTATTGGAATAGCTGAAAGTATTCCTGAAACTACATGACCATGGTATCATGTTAATTATTGGGTGTTTTTTAATTGAAATAAAGAATGATTAACCAGGGAGGCAATACCCCTGCCTCCAGCCCCTACAGTAGCTCCCATAAGCAGTGCTTTGTGAGATGATATTTAATTCTCTATTGCTGTTGCTAATCACCCATCCAGGACAACACCAAGTTCTTCTGGGCAACAAAGCAAGAAAGGCTGATTAACACCAAGCAAGAGAAGGGAGCAAAGGGGAAAAGGAGAGCAGGCACTGAAAGAGGAACATTTAAAAAAAATTCTCAGTGTCTTTAGTCAAGTGATTATGTTCTATAGGTCTCAATTACAATAACAGGCTATAAGTGTATTCATCTTTGACTTCTTTTAGAGTTAATCTAGCTATTGACTCAATACAACTACTTGTAGACATCTGTTTCAAGTAAATAATTAGAAATGAAGAAATTATCATTGAACTGAAATATTCAACTTGTTATTATTTATAAATGAATAGATATTGATGTCATGGAGATGGTAACAATAATAGCGGGTGATTAAGTGGATTATGATAAATTCCTACTGCTTCTTCAGAAAATAATGTTGTCTTATTATTTTATTTTAGCAGTACTGATGCTTACAAATGTTAACTGAAAAATATCTCAAAGTTGCATGATCTGTGTGTGTTTATGTGTGTGTATATGTGTCTGTGTGTGTCTAAACTAGAAGAAAGACCACAACTTAAATTGTCTCAATATAGTGGAAAGTAAGTTATAGGGAATTCTTTGATTTTATTTATAGATTTTTAGACTTTAATTTTTTTCTGGTTTTCAGTTATTTCCATGAAATAATTTCCATCTTATCACTTTCCACATTTTATCCAAATGATTTTTAGGTGTATATATTCTCTAAGCAGGCTCTAGAATTGACAAAGAATCACGCCACATTTATCTTCATATTCTTAATGTTTATCGTAGGAGGCACAGGATAAAGGCACATTTCTTCAACTGAACTAAACTACATGAACATCGATAACGTATTAAAAAGAAACAACAATTTTAATGTTATAATTAACTCTTTTGAAATTCAAATTAATGTGCTAGATTCTGGGGAAACTAAGAAAAAAGAAGAGAAGACATATTTTAATGGATTCACTGTCTACCAGCAATGAAAAATAATAAATATAGTTAGAAATTTAGTTAGAAATTATTAGAAAGACATATGTATATAATAAGAGAAGTAATTAAAGGTAGTCACACTGGTTGCAAATAATAGAAACTTAAATCTAAGTAACTCATGTTCAAAGCTCATTAATTAGGGTCCTCCCTGGTGGCACAATGGGTTAAGCAACACACTATGAAGCAAACCACAGCCACCACAGCCACTACAGCATGAGTTCGATCCTTGCCACAGGCCAGGGTGGCGACCCACATGGTGCAGCAGACCTCTTCTGTCTCACCTGCTGTTCCCCTAGGCGGTGTATTTCAGTTAATCTGCCTTTTCTGTTCCCCATTCTTTCTCTGGTGGATCCTCTCCCCTCCCACACCTCTGGCCTGTACCCCAGTTCTTATATGCATAAATAAATCTTAAAAAAAACCCTCATTTATTACTAAGAGGCTCACTTATCATGAAACCAACCAGAAAGAACAGGGCCAAGTCACCATGTAGGATACTTTTAAACAGAGAATTGAATCTCCCAGATTTCTATACCTTTCTTTCTATCTATGTTTCAGTATTTTTCTGTTTTATCGTGATTGTCAAACTTTTGTTCCCAAATTTACCTCACCTATTCTCCAGAAATATGACTATCAGTTGCTGTGATAAATTATTTCTTAAGTTGAAACCAATATCAGTGATACTTAATTGACCTCCCTTCATCAGATTTCATTCAGTGATATGTGTGAATCAATATTTCTCATGCAAACAACATGTTTATAGTAGGGGAAAAGTCCTTACTTTTACAAAGAGTGGTAAACTATCTTAACTATGTGCTAATAGGATGTTTGAAGGCTGTAAAATAAAATTAACACGTGAACTTGTTGTTGAAAGGTGAATTGGATTCTTCATGTAACAGAAAATAGGGGCTATTCTTTTAAAGATAACAGGTTAAACATTAAAGCCATATAACATTCTGGGGGTAAACCGTGGGTTCTTGAGATACCACTGGGGCAAGATATAAGAAGGAATTTGTCAAAAAGAGTAATACGATTAGAAAGGCATAGAATACTCTTTTTGATTTTTTACAGGTAATTGGGAATTATTTTTATTTTAGTAAAATAAAAATAACAAAATCTCCCATTTCAACTATTTTAAGTGGATAATTCAATGTCATTAATTTCATTCATTATCATATCATTTTAAAGAAATTTTTCATCATGCTAAGTAGAAACTGTGTAATAATAAAAAATATCTCTCCATTTTCTTCTCTACCCCTCTTTTGGCAACCTCTATTATGTTTTCTGTCCCTGTGAGTTTGCCAGTTCTTGGTACTTCTAAGTGGAACTACTTGTTCTCAAGTTGAAAGGTGTAGGATTAACAAATTTATTTCATCCTCATATAAATCTTGGATTATAATACAGAGATTTCTTGAAGCAGAGTAAATCATCCTTTAAGAATAAAAACATTAGATTATTTTAGGGAATAGATCTTAAAATGGAATAAGAAACATAACATGCAAAAAAGATGTTCCACATAGAATTAAAATTTAAAAAATGTAAATCTAAATTTTCAATGACCGCATGATGGAATAAATAGTCTTAACAGACACAACACATATTCAAATTAAACTATAAGAAAGAAATTATAGAAAAAAAGGAATAAAAAAACAACATTGAAGGGTAATATGAGCTACAATAAGGAAGAACTAAAATACTAACGTAAGGAAATATCTATCCACATGGGTGAGCAGCACTAAGCAACCAAAATACCCTACAGACAACAACTATAAATGTTATAACACACACACACACACACTATTTTACACACTACCTAAAAATATAGGAGAGTTAGTCAAAACCAATACTGGTCTAGAATCAGCTCATTGGGAAGCTTTCTAGCTTAATTGATTTTAAACTAAGGACAGGCTCAGTTGTTCCATATGAAGTAGGAAAATCTCAGAGAAAAAACCTATAGTTTTTCTGACTTGTAATACCAGAGAACAGAGTAAAAGGCAACAGTAGTCTATGGCTATTGAAACTGCAAAGTAAAAAAAGGAGGATCTCTAAATCCAGTGTTTAAATCTTCCCAGACTTCTTACTAAGAAGTGAAACTTCCATGAAAAACATGGGCACAAGTCACAAATTTAAGAAAAAACTTTCTGAAGCAAGATGTGCCTTGTTGGTGACTGCAGAAGTTTGCAGCTGAGTCCAGATAACTTAAGTGCTGGGGTACCATATTGCACAACACTCCACATTCAAAACTATTGAGAAGGCTATAACAGAATATGGCATATCACTCACAAGTATACAGTCTAAAGTTCAAATAATGGGTTGGAAAAGTCAACCCATTACAAAGGAAAATTGTAGATTTACTCTGAGATGACACAGTTACTGGAATTGGCAGAGGAGAATTTCATAGCAGCTATTTTAACTGTGCAAATGGATGTAAAGGGAAATGTGCCTTTCCAAGTTAAAAAAAAAACAAAAAAAACTCAGAAATAACATAACTGAAAAGAAACAAATGAGATTTTAAAACAAAAAGAATACAATAATGGATTTTTTTAATTAAATGTAGTAGGTGGCTTAATAGGAAAGTGGCGATTACAGATGAACCTGTAAATTTAAAGGTGGATTATTGCAAATGATTCAGTACTAGGGGAGTAGAGAGAAAAAAAATTAAAAAAAGATTTTCAAGAATTCAGGAGATAATATAAAAAGATCTAAAATACATGGTGCTAGTGGCACATGGGGCTAACACAGGACAGAAAACAATGGAAAAAAGGGCCAGATAGTCCTCAAATTTGTTCGTGAACATGAATTGATACATTTGAGAGAATTAGTGATTTTAAGTAGGATAAACAGACTATCATACTTTACTATTTCATAACCAACTTACTAGAATCCAAAAATAAGAAAATAATCTTGACAACCTCTTCTTCCCCTAATGACGTGTTTCTTACAGGGGCATATCAATTTAAAAATATACTGACTTTTCATAACAAATTACATATGTGAGAAGACAGTGGAATAGCATCTGAGAAAATGTTCAATGCCAAAAAAAACTGTTGATTCAGAATTTTATGTTCAGAGAAAATAGCCTTCAAAAACAAGGATAATAAGTGAAGAACACTACTAATGAATCTTTGTGTCTGGTGGGTCAAGGACACATCGCTAAAAATGAAATGAATTGGCTGCACCCTGGAACTTGTCAGAAATGAGTCTAGGCCATGGTCTGCACAGTGTTTTCAAAGGATGGCACTGTATCTGCGGTCTCCTCTCCCTCAAATAGAATGTACTTGACCTTCTGTCTCAGGCCCCCAAATGTCACCAGGAAAAAGAACAGTAGAAGCAGAAGAATTTGAAGAATTGAGTACTGATCAAACCTAAGAGAATCAACACCAAGTCACTATGAGCTAGAAAGAATATTTAAACACAGAAATCATTTCATCCAGGAGTGATTTGGGTATGATTGATGGGCAAGTCAATTTTTCTTGCTACTCAGTTTAGTAGAGTGGGGAGGAGGAACTTCAGAAGAAAATTAGGTCAGATAGAGAGAAAGAACAAGCTATTTTTTTCTTTGTGTATGGTATAATCGCGTATGTTTATTTGTAGCCATGACACACAGGTGTGTATAATAAAATATTTTTGCCTTCTGCTGTCAGTTTAAACAATGTCGTCTTCCTATGCCAGCTGAAAGTGTTTATTTATCTCCATTAGTATGCACGGGAGGGTCTTGTAGTTGAAATAAGCTGGCAAACTATAGTGCGAAGTAAAAAGAAAGTAGAACCTAGAGGAAATGAAATGTCTTTTGTCTATGAGGTCTTTAAATTTGGCTCCCATGGAAAGAGGGTAAAGAGACAGAAATAGTGGGATCTGTTCAAGAGAAAATTCGTGAGTCTCTGGGCATAGAAGAGCTGTTTCTGGGTTTGAGCACAAGAGTGGGGTGGGGGCAATCCTCTCTTGGTGCTGCTTCTTGGACCATGCAGACTTCTGGCACCCAGTGAGTTAGCACATTTGAAGTGCGCAAGCCAGCAACTGATCTAGCTACCTTATGAGTCATTTCTAGAGGCAAGGACAGTGGATAGATGTCTCCAAGTGGCCTCCAGACTGCAGCCTGGGACTGAGGACAATGATGCAAACTGATAGGAACAGATTAAAAGTTAGTGCTTCTCTGTAAAGCTACCCTTTAAAGATGACCTATACATCATTAGATACCACAGTGGAACAGAGCTAACTTCATATTACACAGGTAGGCGTAATGGCTGTGGAACCAGAGGCATTTGGGAAATGTGGGGTATGCATGAACAGAGAGAATGAACACTTTGAAAGTTAGAGAGCAAGTGAAGGTTATAATTGTCACAATAATAATGACAATGTTACTATTTTGTTCTCCCATAGAGAATGTCTATCCAATTTAAAAGAAAAAAAATCACCTCTCCTATTTTTTTCTAAGTAGGAAGAAAAAACTTCTTATAGGAAACATAATATTGCCGTAATTGGCTTTTTCTCTACAGTAGACAAATTATGTCTATATGTCTTACTTCATGATTTAATCTCTCTGAAATCCATCCTGTGTGGATCTGTATAGATCTCAGATTAAAAGAATTAGCGGTGCCTGCTTTAGACCACCATAGCACAATCTAGCTGGGATGTGGCCTACTCACTCCTAGTCCTGACTCTGCTCAGCTCTGTTTTAGGGTCATATTTCTCCTGACCACGTCTGCTCAGTCACCTGATATCTGAAGATTTGAGCCCCAAGGTTTGAACACAGCCGGCATGTGATCTTTTATAAAAGGACTCCATTTGTCTAATACTTTTCAGACTACTCTTTTCTCCTTCTATTTTCTTGCTTCTATCAGTCACAGATGGGAGCGACCACATCTATCCACTTGATGAAATCTGAACGTATAAAGTGATTTCTTTTCTGCGAGAACAGACCATTATGAACAATTTTGACTTTGGGTTGGACAGAAGAGAATACTAGTCTGTGAGGAATTTAATCTCTTTTCAAATCTTCAGGTGAGGGCAGAGTCTCAGAGTTAGAAAAGATGATAGAAAATATCTCCCCTGTAATATGATTTCAAAGCTGCAGAGAAAGCCCTTCACTCCAAAAATGCTCCTCATAACATGCATTTTTTTTTTTTTAATCAGGGGACAAGACCCTTCCTTTTACAAGAGAGAAAAATGACATTCTAAGTCTTCCTGGGAAAGGTAACGTTGTGGTCAAGTGTAGTGTTACAATAGTAAAAGCCAAGACCTCTATATGGCTTATTATGTGCCATTCACTTTTGAAGCACTTTAAATTTATTATTACTTCTACTTTTCTCAACAACTTTCTGCAGCAGATTTTATTTTCATTCCCAACTTAGAGAAGAAACCAGCAGAGTGAAGTTAAATGGCTTACCAAGCACCATGAATTTAAGGAGCACTCAAGTTGGGATTCAAATCTAAGTAGTTTGGCTCCAAAATCCTTTTGCTTAAACATTACATCATATTGTCTCTTCAACAGTATGAAAGAAGAGAAACATGATTCTTGTATAAAGGAAAAATAGACTCTGGAAGGAGAAAATAATCATTTGTCACAGCATGTTAATATGTTAATATTATAGTGAGGTGAATCATTGGCTTTCTGGCAAAAAAGAACATTTAGAAAGTTGAAGAGGATAAGCTGAAATCAGACACCATGAGGAGTGATGGTAAGTTACAGGAGTAGTAGAGAGACTGAGTTGTTCCAATGACAGGGCAAGGCTAGAATAATGTTTGTCCCCTAAATATTCCAAGAACCGTAAGTGAACTAGTGAACACTGAAAACTTTGAAATGAGGTTATCAGAAGTTAAAAAGAGCGGGGAGAGGGAGCAAGTGTGGTGGTGATATAATGAGAGTGGGTGGGTGTTTGTTGTATTTAAGTAAATGTTAATTAAAAAAAATGAAAAAGTAACATTTTTGCACTGTGTTCTGGGTTATGCTGACTTCCAAACTTTGTTCAATATCATTATAATAATTCTATGAAACTGAATACTGTATAGTAAAACAATTGTAGCTGGTAGAGAGAGGAAAAGTTTACATAAGAATTGAAGAGCTGCACTAGGTTCTAATGGACCATGATGCTTCATTTGGAAACAGGTTTGAGCTGACATTAGCCAGCCTTCAGACAGAGCTAGTGGACTGACAATTTCTAGGTCCCTTTTCAGTTCAGAAGCTAACATCCACAGGACAAGAATAAGGTGAATAGAATTAAATGAATGGAAGCAAGAAATCTCATTATAGTTATTTGTGGGAAACAGGTATTATTACTTTCTATTTTTCTGTTTTTATGGATCAGTGAAAAGGTTCTTTCTCTGTTTCTTGAGTTGTGTCTAACCCTCAGTTTAGTAGATTAGATTATGCTTTTGTATACTGAAATTTTACATTGGCAAAAAAAATAACTGAGTACTAGGTCCTCCTTTCTAAATTCATTTTTAATTGACTTAGTTTATTAAAGCAATTTTATATTCAGAGAATATTGAGCAAAAAATACAGGGAATTCCATAAAACCCTTATCCCCAAAAATTCACAACCACTTCAACTGCAAACCATCCTCCAACATTCGTAGTTTCTATTAGGGTTTCCTATTGGTGTTTTATAATTTGTCAGTTTGGGCAAAGGCATAATGACATCTATCTCTACAGTATCAAACAGAATAATTCCATTGCTCTAAAATATCTCTTCTCCATCTATTCACTCCCCTCCACACAACATCCCCCATATTCTTGCCTTGTTCCTAATATTATTGGTAAATCTTCTAGTTCCTCATCAGTAAGCATGAGTTAGGGGTAGTTTTTTTTTTTATATGTTGTTTATGAAATTAGGGATGTTTCCATCTATTCATAGTTTACTGAGATATTTCACAAATGGATTTTGCCAAGTCTTTTTTTCTGTGTATTTTGACATTATGTGGTTTTCCTTTTAGATTTTCAATTGTTCAACTAACCTGTATACCTTGAATGAATATCACTTGTTAATGGTGTACAATTTCCTTTATACATACTTGAAGTCAATTTGCTTTCTTTGTTGAGACTGTTTTCCAGTTAATTGGAGATATTGGACTTTACTTTTCTTGTCATGTGTCTGTTTGTTTTTGGAAATAAGGTAATACTGGTCTCATAATATGAATTAGGTTATATTCCCTCTGAATATATTTTCTGGAAGAGATTGTAGAGAACTGTGGTATTTCTGGTGCCTTTTGTTTAGTAATTATAAGTGCAATTTCTTCAATAGGTAAAGCTATGTCCACATTAGCAATCTTTTCCTGTGAGTCTGGTAGAATGTGTTATTCAAGCAATTGGTTTATTTCATCCAGTTATCAAAATCCTGGGCACAGACTTGTTCATAACATTCCTTTTTTAGCTTTTTAATGTCCATAGGCTCGATAATGAGCCCACTTTCATTTCTGACACAAGGAATTTTTGTTCCTCTCCTTTTTTGCTTAGTTAGCAAGTCTAGAAATTTGTTAATTTTATTGATATATTTAAAGATTCAGTTTTTGTTTTATTGACTTTCTACTTTTGATTTCATTGAGCTAGTCTCTAATTTTTATTATTGTGTTTTGCTTACTTTAACTTCAATTGGCTTCTTTCACTATTTTCCAAAGGTGGATTCTTAAATTACTGATTTTATATAATTCATTGTATCTAATTATGCATTCAGTGTTACACATTTCCCTCTAAAGTACTATTTTTGCTACATCATTCAATGTTTGAGAAGTTTTATTTAATTTACTTAAAAATATTTTAGAATTTATCTTGAGCTTTCTTTTGTGAGCCGTGCATTATTTAGAAGTATGTTGTTCAATCTCCAGGTATTTGGGGAATATTCCAGTCATTTTTTAACGATTTCTAGTTACCATTTCTTGTATATTCCTGTCCATTATTTTTTAAGTTTTTTGGTTTGATTTTTAATTTTGGAAATTTATATTAACATATCCAGAAGCTCAAACACTCTTCCTATTGATAGAAAGTAGTCATGTTCAGTTTACTAAAACCATCATAATACTACCCTTTATTTTGATTACATTATTTTTGATCTCTAGAATTCTTGTTTTATTTTTTCTTAACAATGCTTATGCTCATTTAAAATATTCAACTGTTCTTACATGCTGCTTGTTTTTATTTGTTGTTATTTTTAGAATGCTTATCATATTAATCTATTATTTTTAAATCCTCATCTGATAATTAATATATTCTTGCCATGTCTTAATCTGATTTTGATATTTGCTTTTCAAATCGTGGTTTTTTTTAAAATTTTGGTTTGTTTGGTAGGCTTTTAGTGTGAATTATAATTTGTTGCTAGAAGTCAGACAATTACTATGTAAAAGAAACTACAGTAAAGAGGTCTCTTGGTGATGTAGCAGTATGTAATGCAGCAGGAAAGGGAGACTATTCTGTATGAAGTCCCACAGTTAGGTGTCAGTCTTTTATTTACTTATTTAAAGATTTATTGATTTATGCATACAAGAACTGGGATACAGGCCAGAGGTTCTGGATGTAAGAGGATTCACAGGAGACAGAGTGTGGAGCAGAACAGGCAGATTGACTGAAATACACTGCTGAGGGGAGCAGCAGGTGAGACAGGAGAGGGCTGCTGTGCCATGTGGGTCACCATCTTGGCCAGGGATTGAATTCATTCTGCAGTTGCTGCATCTGTTTCACAGTGTGGTGCTTAACCCCTTGCACCACCAGTGAGGCCTAGGTCTCAGTTTTTTAATGAGATTTTTCTCCGTGGTGGATCTCACAAGTGCCTCTCAGTATTCCTTACTTTAGTTCCCACCTTAGAAGGGAAAGGATGTCAAGAGGGGGTGGATTTAGGTATGCCCTTCTTCCACATGGAAGGTCAGAGGAAGCTGAGTTGGGTATTTACCTTTCCCTCTGGAAGAATAGAACAGACTGTAATTGGGTAATTTCCTTCCTCAGGTCAGTTAGGTTTGAATAAAACCCCAATAGGTTAGGATCTGGAAAATGATTTCTCTAAAGGACACATCTTCATAAGAACAGAATGCACTGACATATTTTCCGAAATGGTTACATTTTCTCTCCTATTGCTGGAAGCACAAGGGTAATTTTCTCTGATATTTACTGTGAGAATCTGCTAGAACTCTTGGAGGTAAAACTCATGAAAATGTGGGTGTGTTCCCCCTTAGGCTGAGTCCACCTGGAGTTCACAACTCTTAGATTTATCTCCTACATATTTGTCAGTTAAAATTCATGGTTTCCCTATTCAAGTACTGGTTCCTATTCCACTATGCTTCTGCTTATGCGCTTCCACTATGACAACTTGAATTTCTCCATATACCTGTCTCTCTAATTTTGGAATCAATTATTTTTCTTGTGAACAAAGTCCTCTCACAGATCTAACTGCAGATGTTTTTCTCTTGTTTGTTCAACTATTTACTTGTTATTAGCTTCTCTTACATGACAGAACTTTTAAAATCAATTTTTAAAAATATAAATGTGCTAACTATTGGTCTGGTCTCTATTGTTTATTTTATTACTCTGAGGAAAAGTTAAAGGCTTTCTATAATTTATATTAAAATATCTGGAGATATTCTGGCCCCCAATTGTGTTCATTACATATAGGTCAGAAGTAACTCAACTAAAAACAGTGGGATATTGTTGATATTGGGGGAAGGCTCTTCCTGAAATATGAAGGCAAATGAGTGGAATTCTTCTTGATGGATCACTAAGTCTTTCCACATGGAGTCATATAAATCATGATGAAAAATGGACTGCAGGCCCACTTCATAAATCCTGACCCAGTTTCCAAAGGTAGCATCTTGCAATATCAAAGCCAGTGCTCAGCATTTCACATGCAAACCTGCAGCCTGACTCCCGCAGGAGTTAATGTGTTAGCATTTTAACAAATTGAACCACTTCAGTGGCCTATTTATCAGTTCAAGCTATTTGGAAATGTTGCGACCATATGTCGTCCATTGAAATGAACACTAAACACTGCATTTATAAATGGTAATTTATGACTCATAAATGTCTTTGCTATTAGAGTCATTCTGCCACTGTGAATGGAATTGATAGCAGGTTCTAAGCTCTGTGGTATGTGTATGTTTTTTCCCTTTTTAGGAATGTTGTAGACATTAAAGCTTTAGTGCCTCATGGAAATGTTATTTTTAAAAAGCTGTGCATATAAAAAAGATTGCATTTTTATGCTAGATTTTCATATTCATAAATTTGACAGGCAGGTTAAATATATGTGTGCATGTGCATATGGTGAGGATTTTTTTTTTACATTTTTGTATAGACCAAAATTATAGAATTATAACTCCAAGATGTGGAAGTTACACCTTCCTATCTGTTCAAGTTTTGGATTTACTCATGTAGTGGCAACTGATCATCATCTACACTAATATCTCCTCTCCCCGAGAATTCCTGCCTTTGAGTTAAACATGTGGCCCCCTAACACCGTATTACTCACTTTACTTGCAAATAGGATGATGAAATGACAGAAATGTACTCAGAAAAATTTATATTAGAGAGTAGGAATTCTAACAGCTTATCAAATGTTATAGTCTCCTTCAAATATGTGGAAGTCCAATTCTATCTGTATCTCTGGTTAATCAAAATTAATAATATTGAAGATCTATCTATCTATCTCTATATATCTATCAAACACATTATCCCTAGTGAGAATTTAATGTGTTGTTTTGAAGTTCTTATGCAGTAGAATATGTATAACTGTTGTTATTAATATGCATGATTAATACCATGACATTTATTTCTAAGTAAAATTGAGTATTTGAGATTCCAGCAAAGCAGTGAAATAATATAAGTGAGAATCAAAAGGTTATGGCTGATGAACCTGTAGAATGTGGAAATGTATTCTTCATTATTAAAGGGTAATTCAGACTCCTAATCTTAGGGAGGAATGATTCAAGCATCAGAATTACAATAGAAAATTTTATCATTGACACTCAGTGTCAAAGTGTGATGCTGTATCTAACCACTGACACCCTTCATATTCTTTACAAATTGATAAGGAATTTAAATCTAGTGCATCCTCTAACCTGCTTCTGGCAAACCTCTACAACATTTAATCAGCTGAATACTTTGTTTTAAAATTACCTATTATACGTTTGTATAATTACTGCTTAGAAGCTATGTGTCATGAAATAAATAATACACTTTGTATTCAAAAACTTAGTGTCAAGGAAAACATAAACACTAATGATTAAAATCAAAGTACATGTAGTAAAAAATAGAAAGTATTTCATTTCAATAAAAGTTTTCTAATTATAAGAATATTAGACACTCAACTTATCAGGTCACACTTTTTATTTTCAACTATAGTTTATATTTGTACTCTTTTTAATAAATTTCATATAGTTGATTAATAGCAATATATTTCAATTGTACAAAATGGCCAATGGCATGTATTGCTGCTACAAGAGTACAAAGCAGTTGTGGTTAGATGAAATACAGAAAATATCCTTAAAAAAAGTTTCAGCTGAAGGGCCAGTGGGTTAAGCAACGCACTATGAAGCAAGCAAACCGCAGCCACTGCAGCACCAGTTGGATCCCAGCTGCTGGCCAGGGAGGGGACCCACATGGCACAGTAGACCTCTCCTGCCTCGCTCGCTGCTCCCCTCAGCAGTGTGTTTCAGTCGATCTGCCTGTTCTGTTCCTCGCTCTGTCTCTGCTGAAACCTCTCACCACGCGCACCTCTGGCCTTGTAGCCTGCTCTTGTATGCATAAATAAATAAATCTTTAAAAAAAAAAGCTTCAGCTGAAAATAGGTATTTTTTTCTTTATTAACTTATTTAATTTATATATATTTGACATCAATTGTAATCCCCATGTATTCCCCATCACCATATCACCAGTGCACCATCACCTCAGTCCCCCATGTTCCCGTCTGCCCTCAACACTCCCCCTCTCCCCTCCCCACCAAGTGTCCCCAGTTTGTCCTTGTCTTTTCATTTTTGGTTTTTGTTGTGTCTTTATTGTTATTATTACTATTATTATTGTTCTTATTCATTTCCTTGATCCCTATTTGGTTTCCTTATATTCCTCCTAGGGGAGGAACCATCTGGTATTTTTCTTTTGCCTTCTGACTTACTTCGCTGAGCATAATCCCGTCCAGTTCCATCCATGTTCCT
>JAGFMF010011464.1:769000-816234 GCA_019455555.1 Galemys pyrenaicus
GTGTAAGAGAGTTCCTTTTTCTCCACATCCTCGCCAACATTTGTTGTTGCTACTTTTTTTGATGTGTGCCATTCTCACTGGTGTGAGGTGGTATCTCATCATGGTTTTGATTTGCATTTCTCTGATGACAAGAGAAGTTGAGCATTTTTTCATATGCCTATTGGCCATTTGCATGTCCTCTTTGGAGAATTGCCTTTTTAGCTCTTTTGCCCATTTTTGGACTGGGTTGTGCCCTTTGTTTTTGTTTAGTCTGGTTAGTTCTTTGTGGATCTGTGTGATAAGTCCTTTGTCAGTAAAGTTGTGCACAAAGATTTTCTCCCAGTTGGTGGGTTGTCGCTTTGTTTTGGCTAGTATGTCCTTTGCTATTCAGAAGCTTTTCAGTTTGATGTAGTCCCAGCTGTTTATCTTTTCCTTCACTATCTTTGCTTTAGATGTTATTGACGTGTATGTCATGTAGGGTTTTGCCTACTTTTTCTTCTAGATATTTTATGGTTTCAGGTCTTATGTCTAAGTCCTTAATCCATTTTGAGTTGATTTTTGTGCATGGTGATAGGCAGTATTCTAGTTTCATTCTTTTGCATGTGGCAGTCCAGTTTTCCCAGCACCACTTATTGAACACCACTTATTTAACATCTTTTTTGCTCCTTTGTCAAAGATTAGTTGTTCATAAGCTTGTGGGTTTGTTTCTAGGCTTTCTATTCTATTCCATTGGTCTATGTGTCTGTTTTTGTTCCAGTACATGTAGTTTTTATGATTGTGGCTTTGTAGTAAAGTTTGAAGTCTGGAAGTGTGATCCCTCCACTTACCTTTTTTTTCAGGAGAGCTTTGGCTATTTGAGGTTTTTGGTGTCTCCATATAATTTAATCAATTTGTTTTCTATTTCTTTGAAGAATGACATAGAAATTTTTATTGGAATTCATTGAGTCTGTAGATTGCTTTTGGTAGGATGGCCATTTTGATGACGTTAATTCTTCCAATCCATGAGCAAGGCATGTTTTTCCATTTCTTTGTATCTTCTTCTATTTCTTTTAGTAATGATTTGTAATTTTCTTTGTAAAGGTCCTTCACCTCTTTTGTTAGACTTATTCCCAAGTATTTAAATTTTTTGGTTTCAATTATAAAAGGGATTTTTTTTATTTCTTCTTTTTCAGCTTGGTTGTTTATGTAAAGGAAGGCTATTGATTTTTGTTTGTTGACTTTTGTATCCTGCTACTTTGCTAAACTGGCTGATTAGCTTGATTAGACTTTCTGTAGAGCTTTTGTTCTCTTTGTATATTATCATATTGTCTTCAAATAGTGATAATTTTACTTCTTCTTTCCCTATTTGGATACCTTGTATACCTTTTTCTTGTCTTATTGGTCTGGTCAGGACTTACAGTGTTATATTGAAGAACAACGGTGAAAGAGGGCATCCTTGTCTTGTTCCAGATCTTAGGGGAAAGGCTTGTAGCTTTACACCATTGAGAATGATATTGGTATGAGCTTGTCATATATGACCTTTATTATGTTAAGATATGGTCCTTCTATCCCGAGAATTCCAAGGGCCTTCATCATAAATGGATGCTGAACTTTGTCGAAAGCTTTCTCAGAATCTATTGATGTAATCATGTGGTTTTTTTTCTTCTTTTTGTTGATGTGGTGGGTTACATTTATTGACTTTCGAATATTGAACCATCCTTGTGTTCCTGGGATAAATCCTACTTGGTCATGGTGGATTATCTTGTTGCTACATTGTTGGATTCTGTTGGCTAAGATTTTATTGAGGATTTTTGCATTGGTGTTCATTAGAGAGATTGAGCTGTAGTTGAAAATAAGTATTTGAAGGGAAATTTGAAGGTCAGTGTTTTATGTTCATATCAATAGATGCATAGATGCAGAAAAGGATTTGACAAGATTCAACATCCATTTATAATAATAAAAATCAATAAAATGAAATAAGAATGAACATATTTCAATATAATAAGTACAATGTATGACAAATCCATAGCTATATCATACTTAATGGTGAAACACTGAAAGCTTTTTCTTTAAGATAAAATACAAGACAAGGAATTCTACTTTCATCATTGATGTTCAACATGATATTGAAAATCCTAGCCAGAGAAATGAGGCAAGAAAAAGATATAAAAGGGATCCATATTAGAAACTATAACTATTTGCTGATACATAATGATAGCATACTTAGAAATCCCTAGAGATACCACTAAAAAACTACTAGAAAAAATAAATTAATGTAGTAAAGTGACAGACTACAAAGTCAATATACAAAAATATGTTGCACTTCTATATGCAAAAAATGAATTAGATAAAAGAGAAATTTTTAAAATCTTATTATAATCACACCAAAATAGAAAAAAATACCTGTAAATAAGCTTAACAAAGGAGGTTAAAGACATATACACTGAAATCTACAAGACATTGATTGCTTAAAGAAATGAGACACAAAGAAATGAAAAGATTTTCATTCTGATGCATTAGACATAATAACATCTTACCTAAAGGAATATACAGATACAATGCAATATCAATATTCTAATAACATTTTCAAGGAAATAGAATAAGGAATAGTAAAATCTATAGGGAAACATGAAAAGCCCCACATACACAAAGCTCTTCTCACTACAAAGGGAAAGAATATGGGTATTACACTTCCAGGCGTCACACTATATCATAAAGCCATAATAATTAAAATAGGCGCCTATTCCTTAGTGGCACAAGGGGTTAAGTTGCAGCACTATGAAGCTATCTGCAGCCACTGCAGCATGACTTTGATCTCTGGCCAGGGAGGTGACCCACTAGGTGCAGCAGAGCTCTAGTCTCACCCACTGCTCCCCTCAGCAGTGTACTTCAGTCGATCTGTCTGTTCTGCTCCCCACTCTGTCTCTGGTGAATCCTGTCATCCCTAGGCCTCCACATCTCTGGCTTATAACCCCATTTCTTATATGCATAAATAAATAAATCCTAAAAAATAATTAAAACATCACAGTAGTTGAACAAAACAGCCACACATAAAATGCCATGGTGTTGGAAGCCCAGAAATAAAACCACACAAATATAGTCAACTAATCTATGACAAAGGAGCAAAAAATTTACAGTGGAACAAGGAAATCTCTTCACTGATATGTTCTGGGAAAACTGGACTACCACATTCAAAAGAATGAAACTAGACTACTTTCTTATACCATATAAAAAATCAATTCAAAGTAGATAAACAACTTGAATACCTGATATCATAAAATATATTGGAAAAAAATTAGGGAAAACACTACATGAAATACACTTCAGAAACATCTTTAAGCACTCATCTCCGGAGCAAGGAAAACAAAGGAAATATAAACAGCTGGAAACACATCAAACTAAGCAGCTTCTGTATAGCAAGAGAGACAGTAACCAAATGAAAAGTCACCATACTGAATGGGTAAAAATATTCGTATACCATACATCTGATAAGGGACTGATATCCAAGATTTACAAAGAACTAGGGTGAGGAACACAATACAGTCACATGAAGAAAGAAAAAATCTAGACGATTCTCTTACATGATACACAAAAATTAATTCAAAATGAATGAAAGGCTTGGATGCAAGATCTGAAATCTTAAGACACAGAAGAAAAAGACAATATGCTATACATCAGTCTTAGCCATGATGTTCATCATCACTTATTATTGATAATTACAAGTTAAATCACACTAAGCTATCACCTCACATCTGTAAGCATGATTATTAGAAAAGAAGGTTAAGAAGAATTGATGAGAATAAGTAGAAAGGGGAGTTCTTCTACTTTATTGGGAATGTAAATTGGTGCAATCACTGTGGGAAAAGAGTACTTAAAAAATAAGAATAGAAAGACTATATGATCGAGCTATCATTTCTGTGATATACACAAAGCAATTCTCCTGTTACCATGATAATACTCTGACATTCTATTTTCTAGCCTATCCTATTCTATTGTTCTGTTCTGTATCCTCAAAATTGTCATGTAACCACTGAATAAATTTAATTACCCATTAATGTATTACAACTTAAAATTGGGAAATAATTCCCTAAAGTATCTGCCTAGAAGAGACTTTGTTGTGTTAAAGAGCATGGTCATATTAAACTTTACCATATGTTATAAAGTTGTTCTTGAAACTATCCAACAATTACTAAAAACTTGTTTCTCTGCATCCCTTCCATTATTTCTTTTTAACCTAATTTTGAAATAATTTGAGACTTAGAGAAAAGTAGCAAACATTAAGAGTGTGTCCATAAGTCTTTCATTTAGCTTCCTTTAATGTTAACATAAAACCATAACCCAATTATTAAAAGCAAGAAACCAACATTGCTACAATAAATTTTCTATAATGCAGATTCCAACTCACATTTCACCAGTTTTCCCTCTATTTTTCCTGTTTTAGTATCCTGTTAAGGATCCCAAATATCATTTAGTTGCTATTTCTCCTTAGACTTCTTCCATCTGTAACATTTCCTCAGTGGATCCTTAGCTTGAAAGTGTTAAAGAATATCAATTTGATATTTTGTAGCACGTGCCTCAATTTGAGTTTATCTTATGGTTTGAAGTGGTTGGAATGAGGCCATTTTTACTTTTTGGTTAACAATATTATAGACATGGTGTGTGCTTGGTCATAATATTGAGGGATTCATGATGTCGACATATTAATAGTGTTGTTAAACTAAATCACTTAGTTAAATTTGTATGGGGGGGGTTCTCCTCTGTAAAAATTACTTTGTAGTCAATAAGTATCTTAAGATACTTTAAAACTATGCAAAATCTATCCTTTTCAAACTTTTACCTACTAATTTTTAGCTCCTGCCAATGGATCTTGTCTACAATTGTTATTGAAGGATTGTTCACCCAGTGATCATCGTCTAGTTGCCTTTCCACTTCAGCAAAGCAAAACGTAAGTATCTGCTGTTCTATAAAGCGATTACAAATGATTAGGAACACCTTTTCTCACATTTATTGACTATTACTATTTTGGGTTTTTATGAATTCTCTTTCCCTTATTTAAGAGATTGTCTATTTTTTTTTAAATTTTCAATTGGGTTTTTCAGCTCTTTATATATAGTAGGTTTTACTCTTTTGTCATGTTTATGTTATAAATGCATTTCCCTTGTCTACATATTATATGTTAAAACATTTTGTTTTTTTGTTCTTGTTGCATTTAAGGAGTATATTTTTATGTAATACATGAAATTTGCTTTATAACACTTTGCAACTTGTTTTCTTAAGCCCACCCTATCTGAAGTTATAATTATTCTATATTTTCTCCATGAAAATTTTTGATTTTCATATTTAGATATATAATCCATTTGGAATTTGTTTTTATATATGGTTTAAGGTAGGGGTATATTTGTAATTTTCCATTGGTGATGAAATAGAAAGATCTATTTTATCAGGAATAGAACTGGAGTACCATTTTTTGTCATATATGGCAAGTCCACCTATATGGGAATTAAGTCCTCCACTTGCTTCCAGTACTTAATTTTCCTTCCATCTGCCTGTAGTACAGTTTATTAATTAAACAGTTTTATTATACCCCTTGATAACTTGGAAAGTCCTCTTTTTGCTTTTTTCCATCAGAAAGACTCCTTGATATTCCATATATTATTAGATTTGCTACTTGATTTTCATTAAATACCTATTCACATTTATTTTGGATATACATTCAATATATAGATTACTTTTATAAAAGTTGATGTTTAGGATAAGTCTTTCTATTTTTAAATAGAATGCTTGTATTCTCATGCATATATTCTTTTGTGAAAGGAAATTCTTTTTATGTTAAAAGTTATAAAACTCATTTTGTAAGTCTATTCTACTTTTCTATGTCACTAAAATCAGTACACAGTTTTATTTTTGTCCAAATGCATTAGGAAATAAAAAAAACCTACTTATTACATATTATAAAAAATTATGAGGAATCCTGAGCTTTATGAGTTTTAGTATGTAAAAATAAATCTTTTTCTTTCTTCTTCTTTTATTTAAAAAATAAAAATATTGTAAATTCTATTTCTTCATAACTTATGTTAATAAACTGATATGCAATTTAATTGCAGCTATCAATATGTTATAAGAAATTTCTTACTGCATTTGACCACAAGAGAACATATGAAAATTGACCAATAGCTCAGCATTGTATAATGCTGATGACTGCACAATTGTAAAGAGCCCACTTGGGTCTATTTGTCTCCTTCTTACAAAAATTGGTCAGATCTCCATTATTAAAAGAACTTGTATCAAACAGTATTTGTGAAATCAGGACTTTTGTAAGGGGATATGACTAACCATAAGAGATCTATCTGGCCTTATATAACTAACATTTATAAGAAATTAGGAATATGAAATTGTATGAGAATATCACAATGAGAACAATTGAAAAATAGACACTGGTTTGAGGAAAGGTCAATAAAAATATAAAGTAGCATAAATGACATGAAAAATTACCAAACAGGGGCCTCCCTGGTGGCGCAATGGGTTAAGCAACACATTATCAAGCACACTGCAGTCATGGCAGCATGAGTTCGATCCCTGCTGCCTGCCAGGGAGGTGACCCACATGGCACAGCAGATCTTTCCTGCCTTGCCTGCTGCTGCCCTCAGCAGTGTATTTCTGTTGATCTGCTTGTTGGTTCCTGACTCTGTCTCTGGTGAATCCTCTCAGTTCTTGTATGCATAAATAAATAAATCTTTTAAAAATTATCAAACAACTGTGATAGGATATTACCTCTAGAAATGGTAATAATAAAGTAGCCACAAATTTATTTTACATATAATCAAAATGTGCTCTGATAACATAGGGCTCATTAAGATAAATTAAGACCAGAGAACACTAGATTTTTCAGTTAGCATTTCTTCCTGTTTTGTTTTTTTTGTTTGTTTGTTGTTTGCTTATTTTTTAAATATGGAAGAAATCTATTGTCTTTATCAGTATCTTTCTTTCATTTCATTTCACGCAGGGTAACTGGCAAAGATATATCCAACAAAACTACTGTGGAAGTGAAAGTGTTTGATGTGTACTAGAAAGTACTTGCTAGCTACCCTATTGTCCACTTTAGGAAAAGTAAACAGGTAAGGTACAGTCAAGTATCCCTGTGTGCGGTTCTACAGTTCTCCCAAATTAGAGATCATGGTACTGTTTCAGTTTCAGGTGAGTAAGAAATGTCGCCGAACAAAAGAGTGGAGATAGATTTCTTGAGCTTGTTACAGGGTAATTTAAAGATGTTGCAGTGGGGAAGGTAATTTAAATTGCAAGAATGACAACAAACAAAAAGAGGGACTTATGAAACAGTGAAACAGATCATTTCAAGTTGAATTTTCTTATCCTTAGTCTGAGATGACTCATTTTTCTGTCCCAGTTCTATAAGCTTGGTTATTTATAGATACACTGCATTTCAGTTCTGATCCACTAAAGTGAGTACCTACATTGTGCCATCATTTGCTCAGAATTTTGACTATTCAAAAGATGTCCAAATTACCACATTTATTCTCAAGAACATTAAATGTAGTAAATGAAGAAAGCAGATGTTAAAAGCAGGTGATTTAGTACCAACTTGACCTAGAACCACTAGAACCATCCTTTAATATATATCAAGCATGAAGGCTAGCAAATTACTCAGACCTTTGATTATAACTACTGTCCTTAGATAAAAGACTCTCAGTAACTTTTACTTTTCCCCCCAGTGGTAGAATTGCAAGTGGTAATTCCCCCAAAATTATCTGTAGCAATTGTGTAACTCTTATACCAGAAGAGTATTTACTTATTCTTCTCTTTAGGGGAGCCAGAATCAATACTGTTGATGTGTTTAATATTGCTGACCTTAGAAAGGAGTGTTTGGATCTTAATCTCACTTTCACTAAAAGGATAAAAGTAGAACATACTCATTGCAATCCAAGGAAAATCTTCAAAGAGATAGGCATTAAAGCAAAATGAAAGCTAAAAATGAACCATTCCCTTTCTTTTCTAGTATTTCCAATCCAAATCAATACATTTGCACCTTCATGTAAAATCTAGAGGTGTTAAAAACCAAAGGATAAATTTAAAAAGCTTCAAAGCATTAGATAATACATAGGATGGTATATCATATGTAAGAAAATAATTTCAGAATGGTAACATTCATAATGTGTATTTAAATATGCATAAATATAAAGGGATATTTTGATACATTTTATTGTTTAAATGAACTTTTTCTGTAACAGAAGAAATCATAAACAATGTAGAGATACTACAGAGAAAGTACATATTTGAAGTATATATGAAATGCAAAGTAGTATTATAGGTTCGACACAACTTCTGAAGTCAGTATTATGATAGCATAATACAAGGAAGCAAGGGTTATGGATAGGCAGTTCTCAGGAAAGACAGTTATTGACAACAAACATAAAAGAAGATGTTGATCTTTTCTTATGCCAGTGAGATTAAAAAACTATTTTTGTAACAAAGTGAGGGAAAAAAGAGCAGAGCCAGTGATGCCAACTTGGGATGGGGGAAGAGAAATAATTTGGAGAGGATACCAAGAAGGGTAAGATTAGGCATTAATTTGGGTTATAAAATCTCCATAGATGTATTGCTTGCATTATTGGGGGTCCAGAGCTTATTCCATCCATCACTGAAGTTCCTCACAGGTTTATGGTAAGCTATCACACATTATTTTCTAGCTCTAATTGTTTACCTATTCCTTTCTGGAGTGTCTACTCACATATGCAAGGAACATAGTATGTAATAAATATGTCTCAAATAGGTCAAACATTGCCTAAGTCAATTCATAAATTATAATGGAATCCTCAGTCTCTGATACATCATCTTTTGACATTGGGGGAAACTTTATGGATTTAAATACACATAGTAGGAAAGTTCTTAGAAATGGATGTGATCCTGGCAGATGTTGTGGTAGCATTCCTTTTGCTAAGGGGAGGCTGAGTAGCAGTATATTTCTGAATATGATCCTGGCAGATGTTGTGGTAGCATTCCTTTTGCTAAGGGGAGGCTGAGTAGCAGTATATTTCTGAATAAGCCTGGAAGATAGACTGTGTCACCCCCTAACAGTGGTGTGACCTTGGGCAAGTTGCTTTTTTAGAATAAGAAGAGGTAGATTCATTGTGAGACAGCTAGTACTTCATAGTCAGTGCTCATTAATTTTAGCTATTTTAAAATTATTACAAACAATTTTATCTCTTACACTCCATTCATCAGATGCAATATGAAATTGAGGACTTCCTTTGTTGACAGTACAATTTGAGGTGTGATTTTGGTGTGTGAAGATTGTGTTATATTTTATTACTAAGTGGTTACTTGGAAAGCTCTCTCTATTTTGGAATTAAATTTACAGGTATATTCAGCTGGTGACATGAATTAAAGCTAAATCCCCTTACCCTTTCAGTAGGTTTTGTTATGCCACTTTTTAAAGAGCTTATACAAAGTACAGGATATTCTTTTGTGAAACTTTAAGTGCAAATTTAGGTAAGGGAATCAGAAATCAAAGGAAAACTATAGTGATTAAAAATACCCTTGGAATTAAACTGAATATTTACTAGATGGATGTACCAGTTGTAGCAGGATTAAACTGAGTCTAAAACAAAACTGTGATAGAGATAAGAACTCTGGTCTACAAGGAATAAAAATGGTGCAGCACGGTAAGGGATTCTTGGCTTATATTCCTAGTCACGCATGTTCTTTTCTAAAAGTCATTAGAACAAATAACTTGAATTCTCTGTGACTTTTGTCTATTATTGGATTAATCAGAAGTTACTTATATAGTCTATTTGACTACTTTATGATTTCACTTGCAAAAGTCTTTGGTGCTTTAGAAGGCCATGGTGCTATTTTCCTCTATAAAAAGGATTCCAATAGATAATCTTAATTCTTCTTTGTCCTCCATCCCTCAAGAAGTAATTCTGCTTATAAGTAGAATAGTAACTTCTGGTATTGGCTCACTCAGATACCCATGTCAAAGGAACAATATTTTCTAATTTTATGACAAAAAATGAAAGAGATCAAAATGTGAAGACTGAACCCAAATATCTCATCTGCCTATAAAAGACATAGGTGAAAAATGTTCTTTATGTACAATGCCTTGTCACATAAAGGGAAAAATTGGTTCTTGAAAATAATGGATTAGGACAGATTGAGAGTAATACTTGGAACACAAGTGTGGAAAAGGAAAAATTGTGTTGATCCTCCCTGTAAGCCATCCCCAGGGAAACACATGGAAGTCAGGAAGACAGGCCTGACTCCTCACAGCTCAGGAGCTAGCTCTGTCATGTCTTCATAATCTATGCAAGATAAGTGAAATCGAAGTTCTTACCGCGTCTTGTTTGGAGTATGGGTCCAGTCATACCTGACATTTTTACCTAATAGTGAGACACAAAAGATACACACTCCTTGGAAAGGTATAAAGCATTAATGGGCTGTACGAGAGTATTTATTTTTGTGGTCGGATTGCAGCAGTGATTATAATGAAGCTAATGGCAGTGTTTACACAGCAGCAAACAGGCAGATGTAGAGTGAAACACTCACTGTTCAATCAACCGGATAAAGGAACTGTGTAATGCCAAACAGCTGGGTATTTGGAAGCATCCAGACATTTGATAGCAAAGTTCCTAATTTTTGTAATGGATTTAACATCAGAGTCATATCATATTCCATACAAGGAAATTGGTTTCTGTCAACACTTTTTAAAAAAAACATAGTAAGATTACCTAGCATTCTCATGCTCTTTATCTGAAAGAATATTCAACTCTTTCTTTAAAAAAAAAATCACACAATGATCACAATTGTAAAAGAAAATAAAATGTTTTAAATATTCAATGATAATGCAAAAAAAAAATTGAAAGTAGGAAAAATTAAAAAAAAATCACACATACCTTCAAAGATCAAAGAATTTCCATCCTTCATTTCCTTCAGTAAAATTATGACATATAGTCTGAGCACATAAAGTATCCAATAGTAGAATAGACATGCAGCCTATATTTGAGGATAAAATCAATTTTTCTCTCTATGTTTTGGTTCACTGCTGGTTGGAATGTTCACTGGTCCAGCCACTATGGAAAGTTGTGTGTGGGTTCCTTAAAATTGGATCTATCATATGATCCAGCAATACCACTCCTAGGAATCTACCCTAAGCACACAGCACACTAATTCAGAAGGACACCTGCATTCCTATGTTTATTATAGCACTATTTACCATAGTTAAGATATGGGAACAAACAAAATGCCCCAAAACAGATGAATGGATCAAGAGGATGTGTATATATACACAGTGGAATACTACTCAGCAGCCAAAAAGATAAACTCATGCCAGTTATAGCAACACAGATGGAGTTAGAAGGAATTGTGCTAAGCAACATAAGAGGGAAGGAAAATAATTTTTGTTGATTTCACTTGTAGGTGGAGTATAGAGAAAGGGTCAGGAAAAAGGTAAAACTTGCAAAGTGACCATAGATCTGAGGCATAAAACTGGGGAGGAGGAGGGAAAGTGGCCAAAACCAGAGAAGGGAAGAGCATCACTGTGGTGATATATCCTGGGCACTATGGTGACTGGAGAATAATGTGGACTACACCTAGGAGGAGAAATCAAATATTGTATAAAAATTAACAATAGTGCAACAAAATAAATAAATTTAATTAAAAAACTGTAATCATACTACCATATGACTTATTATTTCAACTAAAATAGTTATATATTTTCAGTGACAATATTATCAATATCAATTTAATCACCAACCTGACATTGATATACACATAGCATTAACTTTACAGAAATTTATTCCCTTGGGCCTCCCTGGTGGCGCAGTGGGTTAAGCAACACACTATGAAGCAAACCAGAGCCACTTCAACATGAGATCGATCCCTGCCGCTGGCCAGGGAGGGGACCCACATGGTGTAGCAGACCTCTCCTGCCTTGCCAGCTGCTGCCCTCAGCAGTGTGTTTCAGTCAGTCTACCTGGTCTGCTCCCCTCTCTGTCTGGTGAATCTTCTCACCTCCCCGACTCTGGCCTGTACCCTAGCTCTTGTATGCATAAATAAATCTTTTAAAAAAAAAGAAATATATTCCCAATAAATATATATATATATATATATTTATTTATTTATGCATACAAGCACTGGGGTACAGGCCAGAGGTGTGGGGAGGAGGGTGAGAGGATTCACCACAGAGAGCAGGGAGCAGAACAGGCAGACTGACTGAAACACACTGCTGAGGGGAGCAGCGGCCACAGCAGGAGAGGTCTGCCGCACCACCATGTGGGTCCCCTTCCTGGCCGGCAGCAGGGATCAAACTTGTGCTGCAGTGGCTGTGGTTTGCTTCATAGTGCGTTGCTTAACCCATTGTGCCACCAGGGAAGCCCTATGTATATTTTTAAATGACTGCCATGCTGTGTCTTAATTCGGATCAGCCCTATTTTATCTTATTTTCTTAAAGATTATTTACATGTACAAGAACTGGGGTACAGGCCATAGGTGTGGGGGTGAGAGGATTCACCAGAGAGTAGGGAGCAGAAGAGGCAGCTCTACTGAAATACACTGCTGAGGGGAGCAGCGGGAGAGACAGGAGAGGTCTGCTGTGCCATGTGGGTTAGTTCCCTGGTCTGGAGTTGACTCAGGCCATAGTGTTGATAGAGCAAAGACTTAATTCCTAGACTACCAAGGAGGCCCCAACCTGGTCTTTATAGGCAGCCACATACTATGCTTTTATAGGTCAGAGACCCCTTTCTACCGAACACAGTCTTAGTCGCCTCACAGTCCTTTCAGCTGCACATACTTACCTGAGAACACCACTTTAATGTCATACTTCCTGTTCAAAAGTATGTGTGGGTCTTAATTTCATGAAGCATCAAAATGTAAATCTGCTTCATTCCTGAGAATTTCTATCAACAAAATCTGCCATTTGTAAATTATTTTAGTTCTTTCAGTGCTGTTACAGACTTCTATTGGTCAGAGACTTCTTCACATTCTTGGGAATATACCATATTTATTGACACTCCCAAGAAAATGTTTATGCCACCCTCTCCAGACATTATTTTTAAGTTGAGGTATGATTTAAAAAAGTGAAATTCATAGGTTCTAACTCTATAATTTAGAGAATTTTGATAAATACATATAGCTGTATAATCCACACTGCCATCAAGATACCTAATATCACCATTACATCAGCACTTTCATTTCCCTCCCAGTATCTCCACTAATCATTGTTCTGGATTCAATAACCATAAGTTAGTTTTTCCTGTTCTAAGCTTCACAAAATGTGTTATTAGAGTAGATCACTTCATTATCCAGCTGCTTTCTCTAGGTATATTTATCCAAAGTATATTTATCAGTGTACTATTTTTGTTAAGTGTTGTTGCCTTGTACAAATATACTTTATCCATTCCTCTATTGATGGACATTTGACCTGTTTTAGGTTTTTGGTCATTATAAATAAAGCTACTGTGAACATGTGTAAACAAATCTATGTGTAAACAAACCTTTTATTTCTCATGACTAAATACATGGCAATGAAACTGAGGATCACCGGGTAGGTATAATTGTTTAAGAAACTAGCACATTCTTTTACAGATTGGTTTTTCAATTGCTAGAATTGCAACTGGTGGAGTCCTATTTTTTCTGTATCTTTTGTAAATTTGGGGTTTATGTTTCTTTGTAATGTTACTCTTCTAGTTATTGTAAAATGATATCTCAAGTGATTTCCATTTATATTTCTCAGATCACTAATAATGTTGAACACACATATGTGCCTAATAACTATTCACTTTTCTGTTGTTCCCTTTCATATGGGTGAAGTGTTCAGCCTTAGAATGATATGTGGTAAAGGAATATTTGATCTCCTTTATTATTCTGAGATAGTTTTCGAATTTGCTGAGGATTTTCATCATGAATAGATGTTGAATATGTTTTTTTTTAAGATTTATTTATTTATGCATACAAGCAATGGGGTACAGGCCAGAGGTGTGTGTGGGGGTGGTGAGAGGATTCACCATAGAGAGCAGGAAGCAGAACAGGCAGATCAACAGAAGTACACTGCTGAGGGGAGCAGCAGGCACAGAGGAGAGGTCTGCCCACCACCATGTGGGTCCCCTCCCTGGCCGGCAGCAGGGATCAAACTTGTGCTGCAGTGGCTGTGGTTTGCTTCATAGTGTGTTGCTTAACCCACTGTGCCACCAGGGAGGCCCAGATGTTGAATAGTTTTTCTTTTGCTTTTGGCACTAGAGCTTTGGTTGAATGAAGCATGCATCCATATGGAGGTGAAAATGCAGTGAATTACATTAATTGATTTTCAAAGGTTGAATAAATCTTGCATTCTGGGTGTATAACACTGGTCATATTCTTTTTACATATTGCTGGATTCAATTTTTCAACACTGTTTGAGGACTTTGTGCCAATATTCATGACATATATTGGTTTGTAACATTCTTTTGTTGCAATGTCATTGTTAGGTTTTGTATCAGGTTTATGATCACCTCATAAAATGAGTTGGAAGGATTCTCTCCCCTTGTATTTTCTGGAAGACATTGTTAAAGGCTTATTACTCCTTCATAAATGTTTGATAGAATTTGCTGCTCTTTTGTCTGCCATCCAATATTCTTCCTGGCTATACCAGTTTATCTTTACTTTGTAATTACCACTATCCCAACTCTCATAGTTACACAGTGGGTTCCACACAACTCAAAAGTGTTTTCTTCTATTACGTGCACTTTAATGCTATAGCTCATTTAATGCCATTTCTGCTCTTAAATCCAAAATTTCATAGCATTTTACTGATTTGGTGCTTATCCTTTTCTTTTTATGTTAAGTATTTACCTTCATATTTCCTATCCCCTATAAGAGTGAGCTTCTCAAATGCATCTTAAAATTGTTTTAAGCCAGCAGCACATAATACAGAATTTTGTATCTAGTTGGTGTCACTTTTTATTTGTTTAAAATTAGTGGAAAGTAGACTTTGCTGCTGGACAATTTATACTAAAGATAACAGAAATCACGTTCACCATATAACCTCAAACAATTGCATTTCCCCCCCAAACAAAGGGCAAATATATATGAAATAGTAGTTTTTAGGGTACTGTATATCAGCAGTGAAGGGCAGTAATCCTTGTGAAATGGAAAACAAAATGATGTAGGCTCTACAAATACCCTTGTTACTGCCTTAAGAGAGTTTGTAAGCTACAGGAAGGTATAACAAGTAGATGTCCTGAGTCCAGGAGACAGAGTTAGAGTGCAGGAGACCACGGCTGAAGGTGACAGCCAGAGGTCAGGGAACTTCAAAGAGCATTCTGGAGGACTTGGGGGCTTCCCTCAATTATCAGCAGAGTGCTTGCTGATCAGTGAACTGTGTAAAGAAATTACTCAAAATCAGGGAGGGAAGAGTACCTGGTGCTGACACAAGGTGGGGGAATAATACCCGTTTCCACAAGTTGTACTGGAAATATTCCAGTTCTCAATCAAATGGGAACAATTTAAAGCAAACAAAACCTCGATGACTTGTAAGAGATTTGCCAAAGTAATTCAAATCAATCAGAAATTCTTCCTTTATGTCTTTTCTTTCCCAACCCCAGTGTATTCAACCAAGAATGCCATTTCATGAATGGTAACAGCAGTTAAACAATAAATATTCGCTTTAAATGTTTGAAAGGTTATTGAAGAGTCAAACTGACAGATCCATTCAACCCTATGTATAGGAATTACAATTTCTTTCTCTGTGATTTCTCACCAAAGGCTCTGTTTCAGCAGGCAGAAGAGAAGAGCAAAAGCAAATTAAAAGTAGCTGCTATTTCCTGGAGCCTCAATTATGCTCCAAACTTGAATTAAGAAAAGCCCAAGTGGTGAAGCATAGCTGGTTTGATCTACTCCATCCTTGTAGCAAAAACTTAAAATCTTGATGGGGCTGCCCCCAATGTTACTGATCAAAGAAAAAGGATGACTTGGGCTGGGAGAAAAATGTAGAGTCTGAGATGTATTTAGCCTCAAGCATGTAGCCTGTGTGCAGGCTATCAAAGCCTGTGTGCAAATGATATCTCAGGCAGTCAGGGAGTCCAAAACCACAGGAAGAAAGAGAGGTGGTGTGCAGATACCAGGACACATTCCCTTTATATTCCTGACACTGTTGGGAAAATCCTAAAAATTCCTCTTCAAGTTTAGCACTCCAATGAATCAAGAATCCTAAACTTGACTATAATTCTGCTGTGTTTCACTTCTTTGAAAGAAGTGTTCCTCCTTGGGTAAGAAAACTTCTTAGCCTGAAGTTCCTAATGTCAAATTATTGGTAGGAAAGACTCAATTTGTGAATGGTTCACTGTATATAATACTAAGAAATGCACATCACATTTACATCTTATTTTTCTCTATCGTTTATACTTGGATGTGGAAAATAAACATGATGAATTGGAAAGTATCTCCACGTTGGTTTTGTAACTGACTTTCAAAAGGGTAGTTTACTATTTATCATCACAACTATTTGTGAGTCATGACAATGACAACGAATTATGTCAGCATAAAATCATTGATGTAATATGTTGCTGCCAGCACATTTCTTGCTCTGAACCAATGTAATATAGGATATTATGGTGAATGTGGCATTCAGGTAGTCCATCCCTGGTGGTCTAGTGGCTAGGATTAAGGGCTTTCAGTTAGTCCATTAGAAGGACTGCTGACATGTGCATATTGGGGGGTCAATACAACTCCATAGCCAATATGAGTTAAATAAAAATAAGGATAGATTACTGCCCATCCAAAATGCATGGTTTCAAAAATAGCTATTCAGGAAGGACAGCAGATGGCTAACTGGCTCTCCTGGATCTGCTCATAGATTGGACATTTAGTAGTAGTATTCAGACAGGTTTTGTTGGAACATCCATGTTTTAACCCATAAATAATTTATCTCCTTTTCACTTTTGTATCTTTTTCAGGAATCAAATGAACTAACACACAATGTACCCATTTCCTGCTACTGATTAAATGTGGATATAATTGAAAATTAAATTTGTGCCTTCTCAGCCCAGATCATATAATTTTACAGAGAAGTTTGAAGTTCACAGCATCATTGAGAAGTAGGGTCAGAGATTTCCCATATACCTATGCCAACCCATACATGTGTCACCTTTTCCATAATTAGCATCCTGTAGCAGAGGGGTATATTTTTACAACTGATGAACTTACATTAACACATCATCGTCACCCAAATTTTACTTCCGTGTTCCACCTACCAGTGAAGTGCAATATATGGTTTCGAACCAATGTTTAATGATATATATCCACCACTACAATATCTGACAGAATAGTTTTACTAACCGAAACTTATTCTGTGTTCCTCCCACCTAACTCCACACAATCTTCCTTAGAAATCACTGATCATTTGACTCTGTCCATAGTTTTGCCTTTTCCAGAATGATACTCAAACAAATGTAGCCTTTTTAGATTGGCTTTTTACACTTAATTATATGTATCTAAATTTCTTCCAAGTCTTGGTAAACACTGAATCATATGCCATTGTCTAGATGTACCACAGTTTATTCATTCATCTACTCTCTGAATGACAACTTGGCTATTTCCAAGTTTTGGAGATTATAAATAAAGTTGCTATAAATATCTGTATTTTATAAATGTGTGCAAAAACATTAATGTGACTTTTGTGTGGGCATAAGTTTTCATGTGTAACAAAAAATGTATTGCTTATATGGGGAGAGTAAGTTTAACTTCATAGGAAACTGTCATTTTGTCTTTCAAAGTGATTGTACCATTTTTACATTCCTACTAGCCACAAATAAGAGTTCCTACTCCTATATCCTCAATAACCTGTAATGCTGTCTGTGCTTTGGATTTCAGCCATCCATTTAAATGAGTAATGCTATATTCTTTAATTTGCATTTCTCTGGTGATATATGATGTGGCACATCTTTACATATGCTTTTTTTTGCCATTTTTTTAAATTGAATAGTCTGTTTCCTTATTATTGAGAAATAAAAGGTATTTATGTATCTGGATATTTGTTACCAAAATATAAAAAGGGTGTGTGATAACAAACATTCTTTATCACATATGTCATTTGCCCAGTCTCTGGCTTATATTTTTATTCTCTGAGCAGTATCTTTCACAAAGCAGAAAATTTTAATATAAAGGAAGTCTAGTTTGTGAACTCTTTATTTCATGAATTGTGCCTTCTTTAGTGAAATATTTAGGTAATTAATTAAAAGAAGGGAAAGGTATGACTTAACTGAATTATTTCCAGTCATATGTCGTATACCAGTGATATGTATTTTATGGCTTTTATAATTCAGCAAGATCAATACTTGCATTAAATTCTAACTTCTTATATCAAATCATATAAATAAGGAAATGTCATTGTGAATAATAATTTTAAAGTTAAAATATAGGTTAAATATATGTGTTAAGAATACTCAAGTGGGAAAACATAAGCACATTTCACTGCTTACTCTCAGGTTAAACTTCACTTCAGGGAACCTCTTTGCAAATCCCCTTAAAGTACTGAATTAAAGGAAGGAATATAAATTGTTAGGAACCTAAAGTTGGCTAAATTTAGATATGTAAATGAATCCACAGGGTTTGCTTATACTCCATAGGCAATCTGTGTAATCTCCATCTTTTTTCCTCCTTCTTTCTCTACCTCTAATTAAAAGAGTAGTTCAGTTATAGGGTCAAATTCCTTTTGTTGACCTAGCATTGTGACTGCTTTGAGAGGTGTAGATGCTTATATACCACAGAGAAGTGGCAATTATTTCTCCTGTAATTAAAGAGTGAATGATACTAGCAAATGGAAGTGGGTATTTCCAGGTGGCTGAATGGGAAAACATGAATGAAGTGAAGATTTTTAAAGCATATTATCTCCCAGAAATAGGTTCAACATTTCTCCTAGAAATGGCATTAATTTCAGGAATGAGACCCCCCCCCCCCCCAATTACTGCAATATTGAGCTAGATTGGAATTGGAGAAACACACAAACCCACTCACAAAGAGAGACTCTTGGAACAAATTGGTACCACTCGTAATGAAATCAACAGCTCCCTTTGGCACCTGGAGGAGATTCTAAGATACAATAATACATTATTTTAGAATTAAAGTTTATTGGATGTGGAAATGTAAACAAAGTTGTTGCTTTTAACCTTAAATATCTTCCTTATTGCATCTCAATTTTGTTTTGTTTTGGCTCAAATTCCTTCTGTCTTCTACCCAGCTCTCTCTGCGAAGTCACTATTTTTGTTCTATCACAACTTCAATCACAAGACTCTCAGGTTGCCATAATTCCTACTCTAGCTTGCCTTCTAACTCAACCAACCAGCTCCTTCACTCCCATATATTTAAGAAAGAAAATGTGAGGTTCATTTGACTTTGAAGTTCAGTACACCCTAACTTTTTATAATTTGTTTCAAGTTTTCAAGCACACCAACATTGAGAGTACTCATTAGTTTTCTTTTAGAGCACTAGTTACCACCTGTAATAATTTTATTGGAGGTCTTCAGGCTTCTTAGTTTATAAAAATTGTGACTTTTATTGTTTTTCTTTTATAGTTATTCCATTGGGAGTTACCCTTACCTGAGGCTCACTTATATTTTTGGATACAAGAAAGTATTTATATCTTCCGTCAGCTCACTGGTCAGAAAAGAACCTAGCTAATTCACTAGAAATCTGTACTGGTAGGGTATACAATAGTGCTATACAACAACCGCCATCAGCCAGTTAGTGGTTTATAATGACAAACATTTATTTGTTGTGTGCATGAGCATGTGTGTGTGTATGTGTGTGTGTGTGTGTGTCGAATTGGAGGGGTCAAATTGAGGCTAAATTTAGCTACAGACTACTGAAAAGCTCTATGCAATTACACAAGATATTTCTTCTCACAATAGTAGAGTTTTTTCCTGCCTTTTATTTATTTTATTTATCTTTTTAGTGTTTGATTTCAAGCTTGATGCCACTATGGTCAGAGAAAGTGCTTTGTGTAATTCCCGCTTCATAAACATATTGGTACTTGTTTTGTGACCCAATATGTAGAAATACTATAAAATGTCTTATGTGAACTTGAGAATAATGTCTCTTAAAATATATCATTTTAAATATTGTAGTTTTTTTCTTTTAGATTGAAAACAGGAAGTAAGTTTTAATCAAAGCTTCTGGTAAATTTGGTAAATTTTCTATTTGTAAACAGGTTTTAGAACTTTCTGGAAACCTTAAATGAAACAGATATTCAATAAAATAAACAAACAAGCACACTTGTTTACAAGACACTTCTAAAATTAAGTTGAAGCTTTTACACTGCTTTATGAAATTTACATAATAAATTTCACTAGAAATCAGTGAAGTCCATGAGGACAAGTATTTAGCTGTGGTTTTGGTTAGTTTTATTACTATGTCCAGGAGCCTTGATTGATGTCAGGGCTCAACAAAGACTGGTGAGGAGAATAAATTCTGCAAAAATTAATTCTTAACAATTTTCACCCAAAATTTATGGTTAATAGAAATACATTTGGAAGCATTTGCATAAGCTTTCCCAACTAGAGAATAAATATTTCCTAAACCAGAGCAAGGAAAGTATGGTGATGGAACCAGACTCGATTTTCTCAACTGGACAATTGGGTTGTATTATGGAAAAGGAGATTAGAAGGACAGTTTCTATCAATATGCCACATCTGATTAAAGAGAACATGTCCCTGCAAAGAATGAAAAATTCAGTAAGCTAAGATATATGAGAAGAAAGGGAAAATATAAATCCTTGGCTAAAGGAAGCCAGTATCAACATTACAGCCTAGACATTGTGGGAAAAGAAAATAAGAATATGGGAGACCTGTGTGAGAAAGGGCAAAGAAGAAACTTTTACTTCTACAGATCACATGATCTGTGATCTGTAGGAGTTGCTGACCTGAATCATTGAAGTAAATTTTAATAGAAGGTATTGGTGCTACCACTTAGGATACTATCTGCCTGGAAGTAAAAGCTCAACAAGCACTTGATGATTGTTGAAATGATAAATTACTTTATTCTCACTTTTTCTGCTTTAAGGAATTCTAAGAAAAAAATGATTATGGAAACCAATTGATGATGCAAAATAAAACTATAGTACACTACTTCTTCTCTATCACTAACACCATCAAATGGCATTTTTCTTTCTTGTCTGAACATTTGTTTGTCCATTTACTTATCTGTCTGTTAGAATGAAAAACTTAATGAGATCATGACCAGTCTGGGTATCCCTTTAGTATCTTCATTGCTTTGGATAGAACCTGAATCATGTGCAATGTTGGATGAATACTTATTCATCTGTTAGTGATTATAATTATTATAATAATAGCTGTATTAGTAATAACAGATACCATACATATAATAGAATCTAGCATTATCTCTCCTGGAAGCAGCCCATATTGTTAAAATAAAATGTCTTCCCCACATCTGAAATAGCTTCTTCAGCATTTCTCAACTTGCTAGAGTATAAAAATAATTCTTTTAGGTTAAACCTTGTCCTTTCCCTGTAAGATTCATGTAAAATGAAAATATCCATTAAAGGACAGACAGAGCAAGTCCCAGTCACTTTGGTGCTAAATTATGCAATGAGATTATCATTTTCTCTTAGGGGATGGGTTCCTTAGGTAGTGTGAGTACCTGAAGTTTCCACAGGGTCAGTGTGTCCCTCATGTCAACCCTCAAGTTAAAGAGAAGGAAAGTTTTATTTTTCCATGAATCACATTTGAAAAATGGCATTGGCTACTCCATGCCAATGATTGAGCCTCATTAGGCTAGGATAAGGAGACAGCTGTTTCAAGCAAGTTGCAAAAAGCAATTAAATTAGAGACAGTAGGAAAAAAATCTTTTTAATCTTTAACTTTGGAGTATTCAGTGTTCTAATATGCTAAGTAGTCTTGTCAACTAATCAACTTAAGAAATCTCACTAGCATGGCCACTTAAAAAAGAGCTTTTTATTAAACTCTGGTCCAAGAAATTCTACGGCATTACATCACATCTGTCTTCTTTCTCACATCATATCTGCCTTCTCCCTGCATCTGAGATCAGAGTTTTCTTCTCCTGGTAAACTTCCCTTTTAAATCTTGAAATTGATCCAATGATTTAGCAAACTACTTTCTAATCAGCTGAGATTGGGGAACCAGTTCTTGAACTTAATGTGTTCTCCTCTACTAAGCAATTCTAATCTGTCCCAAACCTAGACCAGGATAGCTATCTAGTAGGGGAATCTGTTCCCTCTTTCTGCAAATGTGTTAAAGATGGCACAGAAAGTCATTATGAAAGCATGAGAAGAATAATAAAAGAAAAATTATAAAGTTGGCAAAATGTACCTCTTTCATCACCTTTTCACATTTTTAGAGCCCTCCACAAATTCCCCAAGCACAGAGACTGAGCATCAGTGATGAACTATATTAGTGGTTTTCTGTGTTATAGAAGCATCTTGGCCATTTAATACCCATTAAACCACTAGTGTAACTAGCACAGAGCAGGTCTATGGATCTGAAATATTGAGGGGTAAAACTAGGAATATCTTGGGCAAATCAGGATTGATCACTTTAATCCCTACAGAAACTATTTGCCTAGAATGACTTTGCAATATGCTTATCTCCTGCATATCTCTTCTCATTCTAACCACACACATTTCATCTTGATGACCTTTACTCATCATCTAGGCTTCATCTTAGATCACATTTTATGTAGGAAGCCTTCCTGGCCTTCTCCAAGACTGAATTATGTATCTATATATTTCCACAAGTTTATACCATCGTCCTGTTTGGAACTCTTGGTAACAATATACTAGCTTACCTTTTTTTTAAATTTATTTACAACCCTTATTTACTTTTTTAACCATCAACTTTTTATGCTCAGGTTTTTTATCATGTTTGCTGATGTAACCCCATGCTCAACTAAACTTTGTTGAAAGATGATAGCAAGGACTAATAAGTATTTAAAGAAAAAAAAAACTTTCTAACAATATAGGCAAGAATGGACAAATCTCGCAGCAGTCTAATAGTGAAATGGTCTTGAAGGAAAAATGGTGAAAATCCATATCATTGAAATGTTCAAGTATCCATCAGGTTTACCTGTGATTTCTACTCCAGGAAAAATTTCAAAGTGATTAAATATCCAGTTCCTTTCACACTGATGCCATATGATCTTTAAGCCAATGTTTTCTTAAGACAGTATCTGAAGTACCTTGATGACAAAAGTCTGATTTTGTTAAAAATAGAGTCAGATCTAAGAATATTTATATTCTATAAACTTTCTTAGGGATTTTGATATATAGGTGGCTTGTTTAAAGTCCACTAATAATCATCAGTCCATTATGCTGGTGATGCATTAGAGATATTAAAAACAAAAAGGACATAAGCGATCTTTGTCCTATCATTACTCACAATTCAGATAAATGATCCTTGGAGCCTTTCATAAGATAAGAGTTTATTTAAATTGTGGTCTCCTTATGTCTGACTAAAACCAGCCCTGTTTCCATGCAATGCCATTAAACTCTGTTTTACTTACCAGATTCATAGATCTAGAACAGTAGTTTTCAACTTTAACTATAACTGGAATTACTTGGAGAGATTTACATGGACTTTTAACCCTTTACCAGGTGATAGTGATATAATTGGTATCAGTATTTAATTTATTTAATTTTTTATTTAATTTATTTAATTTTCAGTTGATTTTAAGTTTTAATACAAGATGAGGATGATACTAGAGGGAGTGAGAACCAAGTTGAGGTCTCGTGTGTATCATGTGTTTTAGAAATGTGGTCAGGGAGCATGGTAATAAGGAAGGGGAACCTAGATAAAGCTGCTCACCTAGGAAAAAGTTTGATGAGCTTTTGCTATGGCAAATGCCTATGATTGAAGGTAGTTGGAGCTGTGTGTGAAAGTGTTTTGTAAAATGGAAGGCAAGGTTTTAAAAAATCATAGTCAATGTAACTAAATTATAAATCCTTAATGTTACCACTTTTAACCTGAAGAAATTAAACTATAAAATATATTTAAGAGATCATCTCTTATATGAATCATCATTTATGGTAGTCTATTATTATTTTATATTTTCTGGAAAACAGTGAGTACCCCTAGATCCCAATTACTTTTAATCCATTGGTTGTAGAAAATTTTGTGGTTCTATGCTCTTGCCTCATTAATTTCTATCGGGTTGATATTACTGAATTGTTCTTAAATAAATGAATAAGTTTGTGATTCCTCAGGGACATCAATTAATAGTATATAAGAAATTCAAGTTAGTTTGTCCTGACACCAGGATATAGCCTGGAAGTGGCTTTTTGAGATAAATTGCTAATATCATCTGACTTTGTGGCAATCAGTTTCTACCTCCTTAAAGGAAAATTCTGTGTGTGTGTGTGTGTGTGCACATGTGCTGGGTAGGATTGAGTATTTAATTTTACTTAACTGAATTCAGTTGTGTTCCAGTTCCTCACCATTTCTTTGCACCTGGTATGTGAAGATGATTTGTAATACTCTTGGAACAACTCTTTGTGTGGAATGACCTGTTCCTTAGGACGAACAAGATAAGAGCACCTATGTAGCTATGCCACTTTCCTGGTGAATAAACACCAAGCACCACACAGATGATGTGTCATAGACATTCTGCTCAGTGCTGTCATGCATCTTTCACACCAAAGTATCTTTCAAACTCAGAAGGATATAGGTTGAGATTCAGATCCCCGATTTGCTTACACACTGACTGAAGTTGTAGGCAACTATTTGGACATCTCACAGAGCATCTCCTCAATGTTCAATAGGGAGTACATATCGCCACAGTTTAATTATAGAAACTGATGTACATAAGATACTCAAATATCAACAAGTCTTCTAGTTACAATAGGAGATTCTGAAAAATGTAAAGTGGTTACGATTACCTATTGAATCCCAATGGCTCAAAACACCTCCCTTTCTTTGCAAACCAAGGTGAAAGGAGATAATCCCAAATCCTAAATTCCAGTTTCTGGAACCTATACATTTTCCCTTTTTCGTGAATAGACCGATTCTGGGTTTTCCAGCGTGCTCTCCATCAGGTGTTTCCAAACTGTCCCTTTATCTCAGATAATGTGGCCTCTAAAATGGGCCTTATGAATATTTGTTACTGATGTCTGTTATAAATATCTGATATGTATGTCCCTCTGCAACCTTTACCCCTTGAATATGGGCTGGATCTTGTGATTCACTTCTAAAAATAAATAGAATATGTAAGAGTGATGGATGTCAATTTGGAGTTTAGATTATTAAGACTGGCTCTTGCTCTGAGACAGAGCTCTTAAAGAGCAGCAAGTGCCATGCTATGAGTAGCTTTATGGAGAGGTCCATTAGCTAGGAACTGATCTCTCTGATAGCATTTCTGAAGCCTGTAAATGATCACTTAAGTGAGCCTGAAGAGAAACTTCCAATGCCTGCTACCATCCAAGAAACTGAGTTTGGAAGCACATACCCCCCAGCCCAAGCTTGCAGTGACTACAGCCCTTAAGATGACAGCTTGTGAGAGACCCTCAGAGAGAGGCACTCTCTACCTCTTGCTTGCATTCCTCATCTAAAGATATTGTACGGTCATATATGTTCTAAATCATAAAATGGTTAGGTAAACTGTTATACTGCAGTTGATAATAACAGTGTCCCCAATTCCAAGGGACCCTTTTATACTGTAGCCTGACAGCACCTGAACCTGGATGTATAGTCCTTCTTGCTCTCGCTCTTTATAATTTCATGCTACCCCCTACCCCCCGCCCATGCTCACACCATCCTAAGCCTAAGCCATGGTGTTCCTGAATTCCCCATGGAGGGGAGTTTGGTTTTCCATGACAACTTGCTTAAATGACACTTCTTGATTCATATGAGAATGTTATGAAATACATATTATTGTACCATTTTATGGACAATTTACAATGATATTGTTATCTATAAAAAAAGCAATTTGTACAAGTAGCAAGTTAACATTTTTGACTACAGGTTCAATGTATAATACTATTACACTGAAGTTGCTTCTGTTGTATTCTCTTATTATAGAGAAGTTACAAGTTACTTGACAAAAAGGAATTTGGAAACTCTCAAACCATTTCCTTAAAGTGCCATGCAAGTATATATACTTATTTTAAATTGTAAAATAGCATAATAATTAAAAATTGTTATTAATATACATACATGTATTTACATGTGTGCATGTGCCATTTTTCCTATTTAATACTTACAAAATCCATAGTTAAAATTTCAATTAAAATTTTCTCTAATTCTTAGATTCACATACACGTATCTTGTGGGTATATTTGGATAATTTAATCTGACCTTATATATATGATGAGCTGTAATGTGGATATTTCCCCTGGATTTATTGTTAAATTTCTTATCAATTCTTATTTTGATTTTATTTGATAAAGATTAAATAAGAAGGGAATATCAATGTCATAACAAATGCTATTCATAATGAATTCTTTCTCTCTACTGCATGTGCTAAGGGGCTGGGAAAGCGATTTTTAACATAAACCAGTCCAGATCTTTAAATTTGTATGTAAAACTGGCACTAGTTCATCATTGCTTTCTCTGAGAAAAAAAATCAAAGTCGCCCACGAGGATTCCCCCCCTTTCTTTAATAATGGATACTTTTAGAGACCTCCTAAGGTCCCATTCCCCCTGTCATGTTTAAAGGGTTTATTGTTTCCAGAAAAGCTTTTGCTGCTCCCTCTGGAGACTGAGCTGATCCAAGGTAATATTAATTCTGTGCCTCTCTCTTGTCGGAACTCAACTTCAAATGGAATATATGAGATGAAAGCTGAAAGAGAGGTTATGTGGGCTGTCATCCACCATTGTGTCTGAGGCATCAACTGTGCTCAGAACAAATTAGGTGTCAGTCTGGTAAATCACAGTCAGCAAGGCAAATCAGTTTATAGAAGACTTATTTGGTCTCCTGGAAGGCTCCACCATTCAGAGAACAGTTAATCTTTCTTTTCTTTCCTTTTCAACAATTTAAAAAAATCTGAGATTTAGCTGGTCATTTTTATTGTCTCCTCAACCCCTCCCCGACTCACTCCTTGTTTCTCCTACAGAGATGAAGAGCTATTGCTCCAAACGACTAGACTAGTAGCATTTACAGGGTTATTCACAGGGAAGCTTTCATTATTTTAGTCTAAGTTCCTATATAACGAAAGACCCTAGGGGAAAAAAGGAGTGGGTGACAGTGGACTACAGGGAGAGATGACTTAGCTGTTGGACTTGTGTGGAATGTTTGCAGATCAAGAAGAAAATGCTCAGGGAGAAGCAGGCAAATCTTGCTCCCATGGGTTTGTTAAAGTTTTTAAAATCCTTCTTTATCCCATTAGTCCTTCATGAAGAAGTTGAGATAGCAGAAGAAAAGGAATGGCCATTTAGCTTGTAAAGCAGAACTTTGAATCTATCATATATTTCACTTGGATAAAAAGAGGACAAGAAGAAAAATAATATTAAGAGATTTATATTTGTCACATCAGGCTACTAATCACTTGTTTTTAATCAGAACTAAAACTTCATTGGAATTTATATAGAAATAGTACACCAAAAAATAAAAATGAAGAAGAAGAAAGCACGGAAGTAGGAATTGACAGCTCTGACAATAATGTTGAGTAATTTTATAATTACTTTAATATGTTAGTTCATCCTCTGCATGTACAAATGGCTACTACTTTTACTCATGCCTTTGCCATCACTGTTGTTATGTGGATCCACTGAATGAAAATAAAAATGAAATAAAAGTGTACAAATCAGAAGGTGGTATTATGAAAACCCCACCACTTGATCACATCTGTGCGGCCGCTCTTCATAAGCACAGAGGTATTTGTTCAGAATTCATCCATCCCAGACTAAATCCCATGTTGCCTGTATTTGCCTCCAGCACCAGCTTTCCCTAAATTTGTGTACATCTGACTTGCTTCTAGAGGAATATCCCTTATTTGAGATTTGAGCTTTTATCCCCTTTCCTAATAACCCACATATTATATCCATATTTGTCTTTCTAGATGTCCATTCCAGTCTTGTCTGTCTTTCCTTTTGACATTCTGATTCCAATTCTCTCTTTCACTCCAGGATTCTAATTTCGCCACAAGGCCTACAACCCCACAAGCCAGAAGCCTTTTTGTTTTGTATGTTCTGTTTATACTACACACATGGCAACTCAGTGTAACCTCCAGTTTTCCTGAGAGTCATGTACTTGTTCCCATCAGCAGGTGTCCCCTCCCATTCCCCATTAGTTACTACAACAAATTAATAAAGACTAATTCACCCATTTGGCCAGTGGACATTTGGGAAAAAGCATGTTCAAGCTTCCCTAAGACCTGGGTGGAGGTTGCAGCTTCATATGGAAGGGAACATTATTCAAGGGCTTCAGGGGGATACTAACAGCTCAACAGGCCAGTTTGAGAAAGGGGGGTCAGAATTGAGACACTGTACATTCCAAAACTTCTACAAAGATGATCTGAAGCTGGGGTATTGAACAGACACATGCTACACTTCAAGTTTTTCTTTCCCTTGCTACTTCCTTTCACCTATAATCTCCTCCTTAAATGACAGTATTATCACCCAATAGCTTGCCTCTCTGCTTTGAAACTCGTTTTGAAGATTACACTCTAAATCTCTAGTTCATTATTTCTTAAAAACCATGCATCTGGGATTTTTCTTTTTCCTATTTCTCTCATGAAATTATCCTTCTGTTTGCACTGGTAATCCTCTAAGTACCAAATTCAACAACCCTTTGTTTCTCATGCTCTTGGAATTCTTTTTGACATTTGCAATGTTGAGCACACATTTGGTAAAATGTTCTCCTGTCCTAGTTTTCATATCCTGAACATTCCTGTTTCTCCTTCATTTCTGATCTTTCATTTCCTATGACAAGGATCTGTCCTCATCTGTCTTGCCTTGGAACTTTCCAACTCTTTTCAAACTAGACTGATGTTAAGTTGGAGTCCCTGCACTTCTCTTACCATTAAATTTTCATTCCTTCTCTCTGCTCATATCCAGATGTATAACTCTAATTCCTCCCTAGGTATTCCATATCCATGTTCTGTGGTTGTATTTGCTCCACTATATGCAAAACAACTTTTCATCATATCACTTTCTTCTCTATTTCTAGCCCTAAGTTTCACTCAGTGACTTCAACTAGAAGTTTTCTAGTTATTTTTAAATCAAGCTTTACTGATGGTTCCCCTCACATAGCTACCAAATGCTTCACTCTTCTGTCATCTGCAATCTCACTGGCATTTTTAAGGTTCTCATAATTTTTTCAATCTGACACAAACATTCATACTAGTTTCTTTTACCTCTTCGTTATCCACCCCCACCTCCTGCAATATGTACTCCAGCTTCTGCTCTTTTCACAACTCCCAGAATATACCAGACTTTTGCTGGTTTTCTTTTCTCATATGGATTTTCCTTTGCTAAAACACTCTTTTTCTCCAAACCAAGTGCCTCTTTTGGAAAGTCTGTTCTAATCTTGCTCCCTCCTGAATTATCCCTACTTCCAATTTGCTTTGAGTATTGTGGCAATTTTCAAAGTACTTATAAGGAGTTACTGTCTATATTTTGACATTGGCACCAGGTTTAAGAAGGTCAAGAAGTCTTCAAACCAAAGAAGGAACCCTTCTTTTGAATATTACACATCACTTTTTAATTGGAAGTTAGTATTGAGATCAACAATTTTTGACCCCTCATGAGCAACTTTTAGACATAGAAGGGATAATTAATTTAGACTATTATTAAAATGTTAATGTATTGGTATATAATGGAGGTAAGAAGGAGTGTCTGTGAAGTTAAAGTAATTCTTAGTATTAATATGTCCATCGATAAAATTCACTGGAGAAATATAGTAACCACACTATACATAGTACAAGCAAATGTCCTGGTTTGTCTGAGTCTGCCTTTATACCTCTGATTCTACATGTAATTATTAGTCATACTCTCTAAAGTATCTTAAAATAACATATAAAATATAAAATACATGCAGATATTTATCAATTGTAGATCATCAGAGGTTCAGGTTCTTCAGGATTTATGATCTAAATTGTGCCTATATAAAAGACTCCTGACGAAAAGGAGCTGATTAAGGGCAAGAGCAATGTTGAATGGGCATTGGAGAAAATCACAACTTAGCTTTGTGACCACATGCAAAAGTGAGAACTCCAGAATCTATTCATATTCTTGGTTTTTTCTCTATTATCATCTGTCTGTCTGTCTGTCTGCCAGTCCATCCATCCACCCATCCATGGATATATAAATATGTATATATCCTTGATTTTTCTGATGGGAGAAACTGTAATTCTCCTTGCTTTTGTTCTTTACTTCTAATACTGGTCCCTTACCATGCTAATAGAGACAGTTTTATTTATTTGTTTTTTAATTCTGTGGTTGGAACCTACACGAATTTGAAATATGATCATTGCACCTGCCCACTAAGATCTGGGAAAGGGAAACCTGGATGAGCCAGTGGATTCATAGGAGACCCCATGGAGTAGGCTGGAGCCACCTGGATTTATTTATATCCATTAGAAATTCTTCTTGTATTATGATAGCTGGCTTTTAGGAGATCAAAGGAGCCAGTGCAGTAATGTTGTTTCTCTGACTGTGCAGCACACAAACATGTGCACACATCCAAAGCCTATTGGAGCATCAGGCAGCAATGGGAGCTGGCACTCTGCCTGCATTGTTAGCCCTGCTCCATTATGATGGAAATAACAGGCAAGACAGAGACAGATAGTAAGGAGGGTAGTGGGGTGGTGGAAGCACCATCTTTGAATTTCCGTTTTTGTCCTTGAAAAAGAAATCAACCTGAGGACTGAAGACAGTTCTAAAAATTCTGACTGAAGGTGATTTGTCAAAAAGCCCCCACCATAATCTCTGGAGCTAAAGTCCTATGGCTACATGAGGTATTAGCAAGGGAATAAATCCCCCACATTTGAAAGGCAGAAATGGGCAACATAGGCAAAGCACATGGGTGAGTAGGCCAAATGCCAGAAGCCTAGGAATAAATGATGCATCAAGCAACATTTCGAGTCAAGCATCTCCTGTTCCTTTTAGCGTCTTGTAAATGTACTTCAAAGGGTGATTTTCATAGCCTTCATTTATTGATTATATTTTACTACTCAAACCACTTTCATATTTATTCACTTATCTCTTGTGTGTGTTAACATCATAAAACCTTAGAGCTGGAAAATCCCTTAGAGATCAATTCTTTTACACCTGCATTTACTAATACCCAAAGAGATCATAGATTTCCTAAAATCCTATAAGTAGGTAGTAATACTAGATGCTACAATTTTGAATTTCACTCCAATAAGTTTTTTCTACAACCCTATGGGTCACCTAGGTAACAATTTACCTATCACATCCTTTATAAGGAATAAGAGAAGATTGTGATTTCTGAAGTTGGGATGAAGTTTCTAGAACTTTAAGCATTTACTTTAGATAGGTAGGTAGGTAAGTGACCAGTGGTACTATGGTAATATTGAAACAAACATATGACTATCTCACAATTTTCTCTCAGTATTAAATAATGGACTAGAATTCTATCCTTGCTTTTTTCTTATTTTTTCTCTTTTATTATGGATGAAATAATGTATAGGAATGTGAATGTATGATAGGGGAATGCTCTCACTATTGAGGTTTGCTCTTCCCTTTATACTTTATGGACCTAACTCCCCAACAGGTAGCACCCTTAGGTGATTATCTTATAAGAGGCAAGTTGATTCTTGGTCCTAACTTACTGAAGGTCAGATAGCAAAGATATTCCTTAACAATTCCCCAAGCTTCCTATAAAATATTTTAAAGGAAAATAAACTTGGATTTCTGAGCTTAGTAGTGAGAAATGTTACTCTACTACCTCAGCAGATGTCTGTCTCTACAAATCAATCTTCTATATAGCATCCCCAAAACTAGTAGCAAGTTTTACCTTGTTCCTGCCAGATAGCAAACCCCTCTCACTGCACACAGCTTTTTCTACTCAAGTGCCTTTTTTCTACTTTTTAAAATTTTATCTATTGTTTAAGATCTAAGATGTTGCACCTTTTATGTAGTATTTAAAATTATGATTTAATCCTTATTTCTATAGTCTAGGGTTCAAACTACAAGCTTAGCATTTAAGAGTAGACTACATTTTCTATTGTGTTTTTTTCCCTAATTTCATCACAGCACTTAGCATCTATGAATTCTAGAAAATTCCTTTTTTCACCACCTTTAAGAGACACTATTGAAAGTTTGTGGAATTGTCAATGAAAACCTTTGTAATTTGACCTATCAACCTGCCACCTTTAGGAAAATGACCACTCATGATGCCCTGCATGGAGAGTTACCTCTGAGAAGGACAAGTGACATTCACTGTATGTTATTCTCTTTTACCATGTCTTGTAGTCCTACTAGTATAGGAATGGACTAAGAGTTAAGTGTTCTGCAATTATTTGTTGATTGACTTTACTTTTATTTACTTAAAATTTATTTATTGAGTTATTTTTCTAACAAAGTTTGCTTTCTTTTCCTGGTGCAGTACCCTTAGAATTTCCACTATCAATTCACACGTGCACCATCACCACAGTCCCTTGTGCTCCTCCCATCCCTGTCCTGATCCCAACCCCTACCTCTTCCTTCCATATTGTCTCTGACTTGCAGTTGTCTGTTTATTTTTTGCTTTGTTTAGTTATGGTTTTGTCACTGTTGTTGATGTTATTGTTATTTTTTTCTTTTCTTGATCACCTATATTCCTCCTATAAGTGAGACTATCCAATATTTTCCTTTTTTCTTCTGACTTATTTCACGGAGCATAATCCCTTCAAGCTGCATCCATATTTCTACAAATGACTCTAGTTTATGTTTTTTAATTGATGAATAATATTCCAATGTGTATCTATGCCACATTTTCATGATTCACTTGTATATTTTTGGGTGTATGGGTTGATTCCATGTCTTTTTTTTTTTTTAAGATTTATTTATTTATTTATGCATACAAGCACTGGGGTACAGGCCAGAGGTGTGGGGGGGGGTGAGAGGATTCACCACAGAGAGCGGGGAGCAGAACAGGCAGATCAATGGAAGTACACTGCTGAGGGGAGCAGCGGGCACAGCAGGAAGGTCTGCTGCACCATGTGGGTCCCCTCCCGGCCGGCAGCAGGGATCGAACTCGTGCTGCAGTGGCTGCGGTTTTGCTTCATAGTGCGTTGCTTAACCCACTGCGCCACCAGAGAGGCCCCTGATTCCATGTCTTACCTATTATATGTAATGTTGCAATAAACATAGGGGTGAATGTATTCTTTTGAATTAGTATTTTTGTGTACTTTGGGTAAATCCCCAAGAGCAGGGTCTCTGGGTCATATGGTTGAATTTACTTTTTCAACTCCTAACCTAAAAGAATATGGTAACTGATTGTCAATAACATGCATTGCTAGCATAGGAATCAAGCATCTCTGTAATGAGACAATCATATGAAATTGCACAAAAATGCAATTAATCTGTACTTATTTCTAAGTACAGATTAATCTATCTTTAGTGTGGATAAATAAAAGTTTTTGCACAACTCCATAACCTCTAGTGAAGGCAAGAATCTTAAGCAAAAAGATCATAACATTCCTAAGCTTTATTCATATGACAAATGTTATAAAATTACTGTTATTGTTTATTACTTCACCATTTGGATCATCATACCTAATGCTATCATCAGACTGCACTGAGAACAGAGATATCAGTTTTGGCTTCACATGTGAAAACAGGATTGTGAATAAGTCATTTACATTTTCAGTTGAATTATATATAATGGGAAAAAATGATGAATATCTGTAGAAGACATCACTGTATGAAAAAAAGGCTTGTTATCTGTAGGAATCTATCTGCATTCACTGCCACCCCATCAAGAGGTCACAATATGTGATTATGGAAGTGGCAGCCTTGCCATCACCATTTAATCATCTCCACAGTACCCCTCACCATAATCAGGAGAGACAGGCAAGGGTGGCGCCATGAATGTAGGACACAGGGAGGCAGCCATCTGACCACGGCTTCTCAATAAGTTAGTTCTCTCCTCCCTTCAAATGGGCCACTCGCTGAAATGACTGCTGATTTACAGGTTGCCAGCCCTGACTGACTGACAGATGAGTGAAATCTTCATGCACTGTGGTGACCAAGGATGCTTCCCCTACCCTCCTTGTCTATCCCAGACACAGCTGCCAGCTCAGAGAGTCAGAGGAGCATAATTGTACTGGCATCTTTCCAGCACCCTAAGGGCTCATCACCTGCTACCCTCTCCCACCTCCACTATCAAGCAAACAGAAAGGTTAACAGTTAATGATATTGAGTTTGATTGCTCAGCTGAAGGGTAGGTGTGGAAGATGCATATGTTAATCCAGAAGTCAGTGTCTCCTGTGTCAGAGAGAAAGTGGGGTAGGGTGTAGGAGGGGGTTGGCATGGAAATGAGGCAACATTATAAAGCACCTCTGGGCTGGGGAGCCAAGCTTGTGGCTCATGTTCCAGCTTTAAAACTAGCTCACAGTGTGATGTTCGAAAATTTTGTGACATCTTTTAACCTCAGTTCATAAATTGGCTGAAGGTATGAGGTAGGTAGGCATTTGTGATAAATTATCTATAACTACCCTACAGTCTCAACAGCTTGCTTTAGAGTTTATAAAACACATTTTTCTCAGGGAACCTGCTATTCTATGAAAGCTTCTAATAAGAAATCATATAAAATTACTCTAATATGGTAATTTAAGATTAAATGCTAGAAATTATTATCTAAAACAGTTCATTCCACAAAAAATATTCAAATAGATCACATAACAAACCCAGAAAAATTACTTGGCTCCTATTATTATGTGACTCCTATTTTATGTTTGTTTTTAATCAAGTTTAGAAACCTTTAAAACAGTGAAAATCCATATGTAATTAAACTGTGACAGTCATGAGCATTCACTTCCCTCCCCTCACACGTTCTCACTTCTAGGCACCATGAGCTACTGCAATCTGGAAGCCACATCTACACTTGCAAAGAGACCACACTACAGCAGGGCTACCCATGGCTACCCTGTTCTAGGGAGACTTGGGACCCTCACAATGACTTGCTATGGTTGTGACGTGTGGATTTCTCAGTAGCTTTGCCACATTTATTTTGGTGGCATAACTATCTAGAATACTTCCACCCAATTTTTTGCTCCCTATCTACTCCACTTGAGGTCTGATTTGTACCATAGTTTTATAGCTTTAACTGTCTTTCCTGTTTCTCTCCTTCCTCCCTCTCTAACATACAGGCATTTCCAATAAAGCCCTTGTACAATGAATGTGGTCCTGACTTCTGTTTCTTGGATCACTCCACTGTAGGCTAAAAATTGTGTAAGCCCTATGGGTATGACTAAATAAGCATATAATCTGGAATCTAAGAAGTAAAGGTCATTCTTGGTTTCAACCTCCAGCTCTACCTCTGGCAGAAAATGTGGTCTAGGATTCTGGTTTATCCTCTCCAAACCTCAGTTTTGTCTACTATTAAATGGAGATAATAATGCTATTCTTCTCTTGGATATCTTCCCGAGTTTGACCTCATAGATTCCTAACCTGGTTGGGAATTATATATGAATTATTCCACTTGCCTGAAGATCTAACTCTTAAATCACCAACCTATGAACTATCTAGCATGTACCAGCTTTGATGTTTCAGAGACTACAGATCTATGCACACTTCCTTGTTATAATCTTTCTGTAGACTATATTTTTTAGTGTAGTGTTACATTTATTTACTGCAGTTTCTTCAAAAATGTTGCAGTAAAGGACTTAGGAGAAGTATGAGACTTGATAGTTACTTAGTCAACAGAGGCTAATTTTATCATTCATTGTACATATATTAAGTATGAGCAAAATTTTTAAAAAATAGTTAATATTTTACCGAAAACTTTATGTGCGTGGCCTCCTTGGTAGATTAGGGCTTAAGTCTTAGTGCTATCACTACCAGGACCTGAGTTTAATCCCCAGCTAGGGAACTTAACCACATATGGTACAGCAGACCTCTTCTATCTTGCCTAAATACACTTGCTTCCCTTAGCAGTACATTTTATTAAATCTGCCTATTCTGCCCCCACTCTGTCTCTGATGAATTATCTCGCACCCCCTAACCCCCACATCTCTGGCCTACAACCCAGTTCTTCTATGCAAAGAAATTAAAAATTAAGTTTATATACTACCTACAAGTTTTATCTAAATATGCTGCGACAAGTGGAGAAAGTGAAGATGAATAAGATGCTGGGGTTTTACCCCCCATGTACTTGTAGAGTGATGCTAACTTCCTGAGATTTTTGCTTTCAGGATGACTTCCACTATAGTTAGACCATGGTCACTTCACAGATTAATTTATTTATGGCACATCTATTGAGAATCCTTTAATGACTGAGTACACTGGTAGATGCTGGGGCAGAATATTATATAAAAATAAAACATCAAAATGGATAGATTCAATCAGCAATTACATGTGTCAGATAAATGTCTCTGCAAACATATGATATAAATCCCTATCTTGTTCCTAGTCAACAAAAGAGATACTAAGCACAAATTGTGTGACTTCATCAGTCTGGGGATATAAACTAAGAGTTAGGGATGGGTGAAAAATTCAAGAATATCTAAATCAAAATGTCCTGTTCTACAGGTAGACACCATCCCTGTTATTAAAAGAAAGGACCCAATGCACTTGACAGAATACACGGGGTCTGGTGGGCATTTCAAAGCTTTGGAGGAGGCACCTCGGACACTAGGAAGGTTACTACAATTCACTGATGATTTAGAGGGTCACTGAAGGAAAGGAGATCGGTAGGTATGAGGTAGGTAGTCATATCGCTTCTATTGTAGTCCTCAGTTCCTCCATGGAATACTCCTGACTTTGTCTATCGATAATGAATAATCTTTTCTACATCTGAATTTGTATAGCTCATTAATAAGTAAATGCATTTTTATATTGGACACTAACTTATCAAGATATATTTTATTGGGCCTTTTAAAATGCAATTCTTCTTAGATCGGGTCTATTCTGAAAGTTTTGTATAGATTTCTAGCAGGAGTTCTAAAAGATATATCAGTAGCTCAACCTAATTAAATTCTCATTATTATTAAATTACTATTGATTTAAGGAGCACCTACTAATTCTCTTTCTTTGGAGATAGACAGACAGAAAGACAGGCAGATAGACAGATAGATAACCCTATTCTTGTCACCATGGATGTTTTGGGAGGGAACATTTATCAATGAGTCACAAGAAACCATGTCATATTCTATATTTCCAACATTTTGCTCTGCTAGTTCCAGATTCAAACTTAACAGGAGAATTTAAGTGCCAAGAAGTGAGGGTGCTGGGGAGTCTTTCCAGTAATCAGAATGTGACTGGAATTGAAAGCTTTTCAGAGATCCTTGCTTAAAATCTGTTTTATTCATTCAGCATCAGGTACAGTTATAATTGAGAGGTTTGGGGCAGAGAGAATTGATTTCAATAAACGTTTTATTCTTTTACCAGTAATTCTCTTAAGTGGGCTTCAGTGAATTACCTTTGTTATGCAGTTATTATTAGGGATAACCTCAAAATAACCAGGGCCTCAGCCAACGAATTTCTTAACTACAGTAAAAGGATGTGGTCCCCCCAAGAGAGGTAGTTCTTTACCTCAGCACTGGGAATAATAATCACAGCAGAGCATTTGTCTTGCTGTAAAACTGGGCATTTGAGTCATGGTCTACACAAATCAAAACTCTTAACATTAACCATGGAGAATTTCCTTTGAAAATTTGTGAGGGATGCACTATTTTGTTCTTCTTTTCCACTCTAGTGGCAGTTAGTACACAGGGCCTATTCTGTCACAACACACACATAGCTGTATGCTTTAACAATCCTTGTTCTATCAAAAATACCCTACCTGGATGTCAAAGAAGATTATGACAAAACATTATGCTGCTGCTGGGTTTTGCAAACCAAGTAAACATTGCCCACGTAGAGAAAGAAATGAAAGGAAACATCAGTCAAATGAGAACTAAGGATATTACAGTTTAAATAAAGTGTTTGATTAATATAGAACAGAGCTTGAAGACAGAATATATATTATTTTTAAAAATAATTATTTATATATTTTCTGTACGAGATCTGGGGTATGGGTCAGTCGTGAGAGGATTCACCGAAACAGAATGGGGAGCAGAACAGGTGGATTTAATAAAATCCTCTGCTGTGGGGAGCAGTGGGAGAGGCAGGAGAGGTTTGCTGTGCCATATGTGGGTAAGCTTCCTGACTGGGAATTGAACTCAGGCCCTAGCAGTGATAGTATTGAGACTTAACCCCTAGGCCACGATGGAGGCCCAAGAGTATAGATAAATTATGCTGAAATGAATTTATGAAGAAGAAAATCAAAAGATGTCAAGGACATGCTTGAGTTTTCATAATAAAAATAAATAAAACTTTTAGAATTAGGCATATAGGGCCTCCTTGGTGGTGCAAGGTGTTAAGGTTAAGTCTCAATACTATGAAACTATAGACAGCAACTGCAGTATGAGTTCAATCCCTGGCCAGAGAGATGACCCACATGTTAACAGCAGACCTCTCTCTAGTCTCACCTGCTGCTCCCCTCTACCACTTGTTCTGGTCCCCACTCTGTCTCTGGTGAATCCCCTCACATCCTCCACTCCTTCAATTCTGCTCTACACCCTAGCTCTTGTGTACATAAATAAAATAAATCTTAAAAATATAAAATTAGATATTACAGTTAAATTGTAGGTAAAGAGGAATACAATAAAGTTCTTATATGTCTGTACAAGAAAATAGTTGAAGCTCTTCTGGAGATGGATATAGTGAATTTATTAATTTAAAACTAATGAACTACTAAGCTATCAAAAAACAAAAATTCTTGCCATTTGCTGCACCATGAATGGAGCTGGAAGTGATATCAGCAAAATCAATTAGAAAGAGAAAGAAAAATATTGGATAGTGTCACTTACTTGTGGAATAAATACAGTAAAACAAAACAAAGGTCATATAAAGCCAAACTAAAAGACTAGCCCTTGAAATTTGACTTAACAATGGAATGTACAGTACAGATAAGTCAAAATTCAGAAGGAAGATATATAAGTACAAAAGATCAATACTCTTGAGGCAAAAAAAAAACTATAAAAAGTAGTTACAGAGAAATGTATAATAACATGTTTGTAATTTCAGTCTAAGGAATTGAGAAGATAGTTGACATAGATGAAGTATCTGAATACCCATTTGCCAAGAATTTTCCAAAACTGATGTAATTTTCCAAAACACTAACATAAAGTCAAAGAATGAAGAAGCTGTACAGTCCCCACATAGTATAAATTGGAAGAAAGACACACGTTTACACATTAGAGTATACTTCTGAAGTCTAAAGTTAAATGTAAAAGTTTAAGGAATCAATCACAAATGAAAATATTTATCTTTAAAGATATAACAAAACTAAACTTGTCAACAGAAACAGTAATATTCAGAAAAAACTGGAATGACTTGTTTTAAGTAGTAGAAAGAAAATGATTAAGTTAGAATTCATACCTACTGAAAATAAGCTTCAAACATGAAAGTAAAATAGAGAACCATTTAAAAAACTGCCAAGAGAGCTCTGAAAAACAAAACACATTATTGAAAAGATTTCTTTGTAAGAAACACAATTACAGAGAATAGTAATACAGAAAGAAATAAGTAAAAGATTACTATGTGTGTAAGTCTAAATATTTACTACTTAAAGTTATAATGATGATATCTTTTGGGATTTGAAATATATATTGAATTTAAAGCGCTAACAAATAGAAAAATGTAGAGATAAGTGGACCTAACAGGTTATAAAATTAGATATTATGTAGGATACAGAAAAATACTTAATTTAAAATAATCTCTAATAAGTTAAAGATATGTATTTCAGTCTAAATTACTAAGAGAAAATAAAGAAGAGTAATACTTAAGTTGAAATTTAATAAGGGATAGTTCAGATATATTAGTTTTTATATAGTATATATAGATGTATTAGTAATTATACTTAACGTACCAATACATAACAAACATTGTCAAATTGAATACATACATAAATCTTCACTACATCTAGCACAATTCTAAAATAAGATGGAAAATAATATTGAAAATAAAGGGAAAAGTAAAAATTAAATTCTGTAAACATAAATGTAAGTAAAAATCTTTTCTAAATAAAGCCTAATATTAATAAAAGTGGGCCTGCAGAATACCACTGAAGATAAAGAAGTACATTTGTTTATTTATTTCTTTTGGATTTTTGTTTTTTCTTGCATTTTAAGTTCTATGAGATTGGTGTCTCCCCTATCCCTCATCATTGTAATTCATTATATTCCAGTCAAAAGAGAAAAATCATAGTATTGTCTTACAAGTATGAAATGAGGAAAAGCCACTTGACACAAATCTAGAATTAGTTTATGAATAAACATTTAGTAAAATATGAGTAGAGGGGAACCTTTAAATCATAATGGGTTTGTAAAAAAGAAAAAAAAAACTATTGCAGATATTCTACTTAATGGTGAAACATTGAAATATTTTCCTATAAAACTGGGAAGAAAGCAAGATGTCTATAATTACTGTTTGTATTTAAGATTGTGCTACTCTTTACAATAGATAAGACCTGGAAACAACCTAAATGCCCAAAACAGATGAGAGGATCTGGAAGCTATGGTACATATACATGATGGAATACTACTCAGCAATCAAAAATGAAAAACTAGATGCATTCATAGGAACATGGATGGAACTGGACGGGATTATGCTCAGCGAAGTAAGTCAGAAGACAAAAGAAAAATACCAGATGATTCCTCCCCTAGGAGGAATATAAGGGAACCAAATAAGGATCAAGAAAGGAATAAAAACAATAATAATAATAACAACAATAAAGACACAACAAAAACCAAAAATGAAAAGACAAGGACAAACTGGGGACACTTGGTGGGGAGGGGAGAGGGGGAGGGTTGAGGGCAGACGGGAACATGGGGGACTGAGGTGATGGTGCTTTGATGTTATGGTGATGGGGAATACATGGGGATTACAACTGATGTCAAATATATGTAAATTAAAAAAATTATATTAAAAAAGAAAATTTAAAATTAAAAAAATTAAGATTGTGCTAGAAGAACTAGGCCTTATAATATAGCAATAAAAGAAATAATTTAATAACTAGAAAATTACACATATGGTATTATCGTATAGTTTAGTTATATGTTGTTTCATTACAAAAACCCAGAAGAATCTGCAGATTATTGTTACTAATTAATTCTATGTATCAATATTGCTTTATACTATATAAACAATAAAATTAAGCTGAAGATATAAGTTTAAATAGTAGCAAATATATCAAATATCTAGGAATAAAACTTCAATGAGTAGAGGATAATATATCTACACAGAACACTATAAAGTACACATATTATTTACTCATGAATTGTGATATGCAGTTTCATTTATAGAGTCTATATAATATCAAAAATCAGAATTTAAAAAAATTAAAATATTACATCTAAATTATGCAAAAAGGAAAAGAAAGTGCTCTGTTTAAAAATGGAAAGAAATACTGATTTGTTATACAACTGATTAAAATATTTGATATTGGTACAAGAATTGGGAATTATGCCTCTGAGTAGAATAGAATCCAAGTACAGAACCTTGTATATGTGGAAACTAGATTTAAGTCAAAACTTACTCTTGAGCAATGAGTTAACTCTTATCTTTGGAATGTCATGCTATCATTTAAAGGACAATAATATTTGATTTTTCATCTAGTACAACTTTCAGAGAAGGAGCACTATTGGATAATTCCACCAGAGTTATATGGAGATTGGAAAAATCATCATTCTTTTAACTAGATAATTGAGTTAGTCACAAATATTTGATTTCCTTTCTCCCACAAATAACAAAATATAGTTAATTCAAGAATATTAAAGATTGATATATGGCAAAAAGGCAAAACATTAGATTTTCTAGAACATAATTTCATCATTACTATAGAACATCAAGTGTTTCTTAACCAGGACAAAGGAAGGTGTAAATGTCTGCAAAACTGATCATGTTAAATTTAAGAATTTTTTCTTAGATGATACTATTAGGATGGTGCAGGGCAAACTGTAAAAAGAAATATAGTTGTTACATGTAGAGTGGACAAAGAGCTTATATCTTGCATATGTGAAATATCCATACAAGTCAGAAATTAAAAATAGCAAATAACTCTATTATAGGTAAGATACCAGTAAGGAATTTTGTAAAAGAAAATAGCCAAATAAGAATATCCAAGTAAAACCTCCCTGGTGGCAAAGTGGGTTAAGCAACGCTCTAGGAAGCAAACCACAGCTACTGCAGCATGAGTTCAATCCCTGCTGCTGGCCAGGGCCCAGGACCCACATGGCGCAGCAGATCTCTCCTGCCTCGCCCACTGCTCCCCTCGGCAGTGTATTTCAGTTATTTGCCTGTTCTGCTCCCCACTCTGTCTCTGGTGAATCCTCTCACCTCCCGCAACTCTGGCCTGTACCCCAGCTCTTGTACGCATAAATAAATAAATCTTAAAAAAAAAAATCCAAGTAGTCAGTTAACCTATGAATCGACCACAACTATAAAAATAGTAGAGAAATGTAGTTAAAGCCACCATTAGATGTCTCTGCATATTCTTCAGAAGGGCAAAATTAAAGGACACACACTCACTTTCGTGGATATGGAACAAAGGGAAAAGTTTGATTGATGGAGCAGTGTAAATTGATACAACCCCTTTGGACAGGTGTTTGGCATTATTTGCTAGAGTTGAAAGTAAACATGCGCCATGCCCCACTGATTCCATTCTCAGCTATATCCTCACTGGAAGTATGAAATGCACCAGGAGAAATGCATAAAAATGTTTTCAGCAGAATTATTCATAAGAAAAAAGCAACAATAAATGTTTATCAACAGTAGGAGGGAAATGATAAATTATGGAAACTTCATACAATGGAATACGCTACTATATTGCAAAGCAAAAGAAAAAAAAAACTTCACACTTAGCACACATAATAGTGAGTCAAAGAAATCAGATAAAAATAATGCGATACAGAATTTGATTGACACTAAAGTAAAAGCAGGCAATAACCCTGTTAAAAGTCAGCATAATTACCTTTGAGACTCGGGGTAGAAAGGGAGTAGAGGTCAAGAAGGCACAAGAGTTTTTAGGTATCAACATTCTGTCTTGACTTTGGTGGTGATAATCCAAGTGCTCACTTAGTGGCAAGAGATATTTAAGGTGTATGTGTGTGTGTGTGTCTGTCTGTCTGTCTGGTGTTTGTTTATTGCACATTGTATGTATTTTAGAATTCAAATAAAGCAAAATGAAAGTATGTGACTTACCACGTTCTGCAAAGAAAAGGACAGAAATTGATGGAGTCAAAATCATCTGCTGGCAAGTCAGGAGCTCCTGTTCCTTGGAGCCCAGAGCTCTCCGGTGTCTTTTCTTCCTAAGCTGACAAGCTCAGGGCTTCCTTCCAGAATCCTTTGATTCTGATTACTAGCCTGGTGCTTCCAATAAATTCATCTGTGACTTGTTTTTTCAGAATCAGTTTCAGTTGTTGATAACCAAAACACCCTCATTTATTTAGCTTCAAAATGACATGAATTTATTTATTTTGAATAGCATCTACTACTAGCTTCAAACTGAGTTTTTATTTCAGTCTCACAAGCTTTCATATATGCATTCATATAAAATTTTCCATTAATTTAATTTATAAATCAGTATAATTCCAATTAAAACCTCCAGTGAATTATGTTTGGAGGTTGACATATTTCTAAAGTTGATCTAAAAATAATCTTCAATGAGCAATAATCTTGAAGAAAGAGAGTAAGACAGTCTTCTGGGGATTGTAACTTGGAGTACTGTTAAAGTCAACTTGTTCATCTGTAGCTTAAACTTTAAAGAGGGCATATTATGTGAAGCAATAATTACATTTTTAAATATAAGGAAATACTAAAAGATGGCAAGAATTAAGTATAAGAATTTTCAGTGAGAATTGCTAAAAATATACATTAAATTTTATAATGAGAATATTCTTGGTGAATATACTGGTAGTTAAAATGAAGCAGTTTTCTTGGATATATTTGTAAGGTTAAATGATCATGTAATAAAACTATGAGAATATAAATAGCTTTTTTAAATAAAAATAAAGTTTACCTATCCATTTAAAGTAAGCATTAGAATGCTTGACTAGATATATACTAAAAATTAGTGTATATAAAATAAGTGTATCTATGTACAGAGCTTATTTTTTTTTCTCCTTTAAGCAAATGTGTACTAATTGTCACATAGAACAAGATGAATGCCAACATCCAGATCTCTATTACTTGAAACAACCTTCACTGTCAGAGTATCACGGGGTGGATATCTTCAGACTGGCAATATGTCCTTCTTAGCAATCTGGAAGTAAGTGGGGGGATTGAATCTAAGAAAGAGTAGTTCTGAATAAGTGACTGTTCTCCACAGAATCTCTAGAATAGTTTACCACTAAAACCAAGGGAAATCCTAGATTATTACTTGCTAAGATTAATGTTCTCTTAATTGTAAGATGGTAAAAATTTCCAGCAATCTTTAATTTTTAATTTCCCTCAATATGCTATTCATAACTACTAACTAAAATACACAAATCATCTGTACCCCAATATCTTATAGTTTTTGATTATCATTATGTTTCGGTTATTTTTCATTTCTCTAATGGTGGTCTAACCCAGAAAAAAAAGGTGTTAAAATACTTTGTTATGTGAAGCTTTGTGAATTTTAAATGATTCATATTTCATTTCTTAGTCATGTTATGATTCTAGGATCTTCCTTTATGAGGTGAAGGTAACTTTCCCCCCAGAAACTCTTCAGTCTTTGCATAGTGTCAAATGTCCTCTCCGCAGACATTACGGACATAAACTATTAATAAAACAAAACTGAGTTTATCACTTACCAAAATAGAGTGCTGCCTCAAGATACCTTTGGAATATTACCAAAGAAGGGAAACAAGGAAGGGCCTTATTAAGAAACTGAAGTTTGGGTTATTAGGTATTTCAAAGTGGGGTGAAGATTAGAAAAGGTTTATGATAGAATGTTAGGAAGAATGGATGTAACAACATATATTCTATTGAAAAGTTAATGGGGCTTTAGGACAGTTCCTGTAGTGAATCATCAAGTTATTTGCATGGGAATGAGTGCAAATAATAGGTAATTAGGATAATACTTTACTCTGATAATGAAGACAAGGGTAAAGTCAAAGTCATATAGTAAAATAAGTAAGAAGAGCAGGGAGTAGGCACTTCCATCCTCAGTGTACATCTGTTTATGGGAGTAGATGATTTTCTTTTCAATAGACTCCTAGTTTCCTGATCTTCTAAGTCTGCCGATCATGATAGGTTTAAATCTCTCCTGACAATCAGCCTGAGATTCTCATTTACGGACAAGTTTGATTTTGACAGAAAATTGAAAATAGTTTTGTAGTTCCAAAGAACAACTTAGAAATTAAGCATGATTTACTGATGACAATGGGGATTATCTAACCACAATGAAACATGTATTTAAGAACATGATGATGAAAATATAATACAATATAGTAGCTCAGATTTTACCATTAATTATGTAAATTTAAATATTTGAATTTTTGACTTTAGGCCAAATTTTATATAACTGTAAAAAAATTCTTTAGGCTATTTTTCCTTCTAGCTCTGTTATGAAAGCTAATATTCTGATAGTAATGAATACTTTCCAGATGGGCTTACGGCCAAACATTATTTTTCTCTCTCTCCATTATAAATGCCTTCTTGACTAGAAGAGGTAATGGTATCCCAGCAACAGATAAGCAATGCTCCATTTAATTGCCAAAGATTATATTTTAATGAACTTTGGAAAAAGGAAGTCAAGTTGACTATAGGGTTCTTTGTCTGATTAATTTGATGAAAATCTATAAACATCTGACCTAGTTCATTAACACCTTAATGAAGACAAAAGAATCTCTTATGCTCAGTTTCCAGAGAACAAGGGTTGTGTGTGGCTTTTTTTTTTTTATTATTTTCCAACTAAAGAATAATGAGGTCCACAAAGTAAAATTTACATTTCTACAGGTCAATGTGAATGTGATAATCCACAACAAAACTATTGAGGGTTCTAAGGACCTTATGAATGACCTATCAAAGGCAAATTGCCAGCTGGTACTCTAAATTCCTGTCTTTTCTATTCTCCTTTCCAATACTGCTCTATTGCTGCCTTGCAAGTGCACAGTACCTCCTCATAGACAGGTACCCCACAGAGTTAGTTTAGAATGCCAAATATTTATTGAATAATTACTCGTAGTAAAAGATAATTAGAGATGATGGAGATATTGAGGGAAAAGAAAAACATACATAGTTTTTGCTCACGGTAAGCCAGCAGATTTGGCTGATATTGATAAAATGAGTTTGTTGGAAATTTTTTTATTTTCTACATGCCCCATATAATTGTTGAGAAGGCTAGAGACCCAGGCTTAGTTATATAACAGCCAGGACCATGAGATGCTGAAATATGACCCTGGTTTTTTTTTTTTTTTTTTTGAGGGTGTTCCTCCTTTAAGTCAATTCTAACATGTTCAGAGATAAAAAATTAGGTCCTGTGTCAAAGTCTTGCCTTTGTGTCTGATGGGTCCGTTTGTCCAGATCACAGGTACAGGAAAAGTAGGAAAGCAAATGATTCCATATTTTTAGGTTTTATTGGGTAGCATATTTCTCTCTATTAAATTTCATAATTTATGTAGTCCCGAAACAGAAAAAGTTGCCAGATGCCAGATGGCCAAAATGAATGGCAAATGTTCATAAGTAGTTTACTGCTTATGTTCTGGTGAGCACTGGTGAGCAGAAAAGACATAGCTCTGGGTAATATTGGAAAAATGTAGAAAATCTTAAAAGAATATTAGAGCAGTAGAGCTTTTGAGGTAGTAAAGGAATTGAGATGGTAAAGGAATGTTACCTGTAACAGGGAACAGGTAAAATTAATTAGAATTCAGAAAATTATCAGTTAGAGGAAGAATTAAGAAAGATATTTCAAAAAGAGTCCATAGGATAAGCAAAGACTCAGATATTTAAAACAACCACTGGAGATCTCCAAATTTGCAGGATTTTTAAAGGATCATATAACTTATTGGTTATATTTATTAAGAATAAGTACATTTGAAGTAGGCAAAACCCTACATGACATACACATCAATGACATCTTTGGAGGTACAACACCTAAAGCAAAGATAGTGAAGGAGAGGATAAACAGCTGGGACT
>JAGFMF010011464.1:817069-840870 GCA_019455555.1 Galemys pyrenaicus
AAGAACAATAATAATAGTAACAATAACAGCAATAAAGACACAGAAACCAAAAATGAGGAGACAAGGACAGACTGGGGACACCTGGTGGGGAGGGGAGGGTAGGGTTGAGGGAAGATGAGAGCCTGAGGGACTGAGGTGATGGTGCACTGATGAGATGGTGATGGGGAATACAATTAATGGCAAGTATATGTAAATTTTAAAATATTTTAATAAAAAAAATGAAAAAAAGAATAAGTACATTTGAATCTTTAAATGTACTCTGGACTACCGTTTTGTGATAAAAGTTGTTACTGACACACAGCAGAAACTTCACGTTATCAGACCAACAAAGAACATTGTGAAACTGAAATTGTCAAATATTCTATTTTTGCTTTTAACAAGTTTTTTCCTTCAACACAAGACAGCATGAAAACCACAGTAAATATTACTTAATTTTCTTTGAGCATTGTCTATTTCTTGAATTTCACATCTGTAACCATATTTTCTCAACATTCTTTTTTTTCTTATTGTAAGTGATCAACCCCCTTTTTAAATGTGTCTGTTTTCAAAGTATTTCCTGCCTCTGAATGTCAGACCTATCTATCCTGTGATTTGGATATAATTTTCAATTAGGGATTTTTCTAGGGCTCCCAACTAGGAGTGTCATTGACTCTTTGTGTGACCAAGAATATTCCTAATTTTATTTGTTAGATTTTATTAAGTGTTGCATGAGAGATGTTAATGAGCATTCTAAGGCTCTGATTTTTATAGATTTATGTGACCATTATCTGTGATAGCACTCTTTCTACTTCAGACTCTTGGAGACTGGATATGCTATAAACCATCTAATTGGGTTAGGGAATGAGCACTAAGACTAGATTTTTGGGACAGTGGTATTGAGCTGGTGTATTATTAAATTTAAAAATCTAGTCAGATTACTTTCTTCATCACTTAAGAAAGCAATAGTCAAAAAGGAATTTGACTATGTGATTTTTCTCCTTGTTTTCAATCTAGCAAAAAAAGAATTTAAAAATTGTTTATTATTTTTCCCCTACCAAATGGATGAACTGAGGAAATTTGGATCAAGAAGACTAAAGTGAGTATCTGAAAAGTCTTAAAAGCCAGATTGAGAGGGGTAAACAGTTGAAATACTTGTGTGCCAACAATTTTTGAGTAAAAGGACAATTGGAATAATAAATTATTGATATAGAACTGAATTATCCTGATACAAAGTGATTGAATTATATGCCAGAAGAAGATCTATTACATGACACTCTTTTAAGAGAAAAAGTCACTTTTATCATGTTAATCTATAATTATCTACAAAATATAAGAACAAATTAGGGATTTTTCCTAGAAATAGATAAATCCTAGAAATACTTAAATTTATCTATTTCCTAGAAATAGATAAATCCAATTATGTGTCAATATGTCCAAAAAATTATAAATTCTTGATCTGATGCAGTTGACTTGGGCTAGAAATAGATGGCATTTAGTTAAATATTAATAGAATTAAAGAATGGGTTAATAGATGCACACAAAAATTTCTTTTATCTTCTATGGCTGCAAATACAATACAATATTAAAGATGAAGTGGTAAGAGAGTAAATATGTCTGGATTGATGCTTTAAAATAAGGTAAGCAGAAATATATTTAGGATGCTGTTCCATTGCCACACCAGAGTTTAGTCCTTAGTTGTCTTATCCATTTACATTCACTCCCTCGCTAAGTTCATTCATACAAATTTAAATACCGTATATATGCTTACTGTTCCCAAATGCATGGTTACAGACCAGACATTTCTATCAAACAATATTTGCAAATCTAATCATCCACTCAACATCTTCTCTCAGTTGTAAAATAGACAGTTAACATTTAACATGTCCACTGACCTCAGAATTATTTCTGCCAAACATTTATACCTGCAATAAATTATAATTTTAAAGTAAAAGTAAAATTATGACTTTCATAGTGATATTAAATCATGTGTTGAAGATTATGCTAAGCTCATTATTCATTAGATAATCAATAGGATACAACAGGCAGTTCAATGGATATTACAAATAGCAGACACACTAACAGATTGGGAATATTGAAAGGAGTCTGCAAAGAGAACATAACTATCTCTCAATAGTTGAGAAGGCAATCAATTGAATCTCCACTAGACAGACTATATATATCTAAAGATAAGAGTTATTTTGCATTGCTATTAGTTTTATTTAATTTGCTGAGTTCTAAATTCACTTAAAGTCAATGAAAGACTCTTATCCGCCAACAGAATCTGAATCAGTTAACCAGGAAGGATGTTCTCTAAACAGTACTGTTAGGAATGAGGGACAATAGACATACTCAGATACTATGGAGAAATAGAGTTTACCATCTTCATGTCTTTAATAAAAGGAATTACTGAAGTATTCACTGCAATTAAAAAAAAAACACATTTGGGATGTTATCAAGTAAGATGAACAAAAGTAAGTAATTAGTAAATTAATTATGTAGATGCTTTTAGCTATGACTGCAAATAATAATAATTAAATATGTATTAGAAATTTAAAGTGAAACTTCAGATAGCAACAAAAGATTGTGAGGGAGGTTTCAAGGGATAGGTAATCAATTTCATGTCTAGTTTAAAGGGAAGAATTTCAACTTTTTAAACTCTTGTTAAAATGTATATTAAAAATTCATGCTAAAATTGCTGAAGTAATTAGAAATAAATACTATTGCTCTTAAAACAAAGTGGAATTTTTTTTGAAATATCAGACAATGAAAACTCCATTCAAGCATAGGAAATTATATATTAAAAAAATTGAAATTCAGTGAAATAATTCAAAATAGAAACTAAATGATATACTAGCAGAAATAAATTAAAATACATCTTTAAACATCCCAGATCAAATATGAAATATTTAGCAAATACTCATTTATGAAATATTAACTTAAGAATATTGAAGCAAAACTGTTAATAACATGAGTGATTTTACAATAGAATTCCTTAAAATAAATATCACAGTATATAATGATAGAAAAAATGAAGAAAATATCATTGTAAACTGACAACATACCTTTCAGCTACATACAACAAAACTGTCACTATTGTTTTACATTAATTCACTAAATCTATATTCAAATTCAGAGATTTTTAGATATATCTTTATTCTAAGCTGAAAGTTCTACATATAAACAATTCAGCAAGGAAACAGAAGACTTGATTACCACAGCTAACAATCTTAATCAATATGTGTACATATGGTCAATTTACATAAATGGATTACAGGATAGATTTCAGAGGAAATCTCATGCTATTTCAAATAAGTGATAACACATAGACCATATTGTCTGACTGTAAATCATTTAAATTTGAAATCAGCAATTAAGTTATTTTCACGATCACAAATGTTTGAAAACTTACCAAAAATTACTAACCTGTGGGTTAAAGAGAATACCAAAATAGAAATTAGCAAATACTGTGAAGTGAATGGAAACAGCAGAACTACACAATAACTCTTGTGATGCTACTAAAGTCACTACAAGTTAAAAATACGCTTTTAAAGGATAGATGCATTGACTTTAATAAGCTAGTAAAACAACAATAGAGTATAATTGAACTGGATAAGACAAATGTAATACTGGACTTCCCAGGGGCACAGGGGTTAAAGTCTCAGCACTATCAAGCTACCACCAGCCTCTGGGGCATGAGGTTGATCTCTGGCCAGGGAGCTGACCCACATGGCACAGCAGACCTCTCCTGTCTCACTAGCTGCTCCCCTCAGCAGTGCATTTCAGTGGATCTGCCTATTCTGCTCTCCACTGTCTCTGGTGAATTCGCTTATGCCCTGCACCTCTGGCCTACATCCAGTTCTTGTATTCATAAATAAATAAAAATATTTTTTAAAAAGATAAATTTTATCAGACTAAGGATATGTGGGAATTAATGAAATTAAAAGCATAGAACAACAGAAAGGAAAAACAAAAAAGCAGATTCTTTCTCAGTTCAAATAAAAATATACATTTCTACCCAAATGAATCATGAGAAAAGGTTCAAATAAATAATGTTAAGAATTAATAGCTACAAAAAATAATAAAATATTTAACAAATGTAAAAGAATATAGGTTTCTCCCACTATCCAAATGCACAGAATTCCTACAAAAATATTCATAAGCCGAAAGTTGCATAAAACAAAGAAGCAATTAATATTTAATGTATACAAAATGTTTTTAGTGTCCCCAGATCTATAAATAACCTACCAAATCATATCAGATAACTTATAAATACTAAAATCATATCAACAAAGAGTAAAAGCAGTTCTTGCTGAAGGAGCTTCTAGGGGTTACTTGCTGCTCAGGGCACCTGCTGCCCCTATAATAACTTGCTCCAAAACAAACATTGAACCACTATGGCTATTTTTAATTTTCACCTTTTGTCATAAAAGTGAACATTCCCTTTTTATTTCTTTTGACTAGAAAAAACAGTTACTAACCTAGAACTTTTGTAAAACTTTTTTTTTTAAAGTGGAGGATACTTGTACTTAAATACTTTATGATAAATTTGAAAATTTACACCAGATATATTGGTGTAACATTTTACACAAATAATGTAAAATTTAGGTAATAATAGGTTGGTCTAACAAATTAATAATAATCAAAATTGATTTGAGTAGGAACAGACACTCTTAATAAAACTGTATTTATACATTGGAATAGAAAGAAAATACTTTCTTAAAGAAAAAAGTAAAAAGAAAAAACAAGAAGGGAGGAGAGTTTCACCAATGAATTGAAACAGCTTCAAGACTGACATGACTTGTCTCTTACACAAATTCTCTCAGAATGTTAGTAAAAAAGAAACATACATCCAAATAATTTATCAAGATATATAACTTAATTTTAAAGCAAATGGACTATGCAATAAAATAAAGCTGTAGGTGAACATTACTTATTAAGATAATAGCAAAATTCCTTTAAAAAGTCTAGAAAACATGCCTCTGTGTCACCAAAGGGCATAATGATTAAGTAATATATCTTAGGAATGTAAGGATGATTTATCATCCAAAAATCTACTTACATTTCTTGTCATAAAGGGGAAAAGAAACAATTTTAAGACATTTTAAAACATTTGAAAAATTAAAACACCCATCTATAATTTAAAAAAAAAAATCTTAACCAATGAGGAATAGAAGAAAAGGGTTTTAATGTGATTTTTAAAAATTTCTATGAATAGCATTAATTGTAGTCAAATAGTGACACTCTAAATAGTCCCATTAACTGAGGACAATAAAGAGAGACCCATTATTCTTGCCTCTGTCACACTGTACTGGCTGTTCTAGTCCATTCGATAAGAAATATTTATTGTATTCATATTTCGTGCTGACAATACAAGAGAATTAGGAACTATTAAGACCAATAAAATAAATCAGCATGTTTTCAGAGAGAAAGCCAACACAGAGACAAGAATGGACTTCTTAGACTGTAGAAATAACCAACTTATTTTAAAGATTAAAATAATAATTAAATAGTAATACAGCTATAGGTAACTAAGTATTAATTATATAAAAAGTGTGCATGTGTGTGTGTGTGTGTCTTTGGTACCGAGAAAAGAATGAGTTACTAATGTAGTTAACAAAAGACTTGAAACAGAGAAATCCCTATGGATAGAAAGTAGAATAAATTATTCTTTTAAGTAAACTACCAGCCACTGTGAAAGAGCCCCTTGGTTGAGTCTTAGCAGGTCAGTATTTTTCTCTTAACTGGCCTCTCAAATGGGGTTCTCAAGGGACACATTTTTATTAACTGACTGTGTCCTTCACAAATGACATAGAACAAGATAAGAAACAAAGGTCAAGCTTGTGGGGGAAGTTACCTAGGGTGCAAGCAACAGGGTAAGTTAGTTTTAGAAATAAAAATAGAACTAAATTAGTTTATGTTTCCATTGTAATTTAGAATGCTTCAAACAATCTGTGACAAAATGCTTAGCCTGTCTTAAATCATTTGCTGTTTAGGTCTAAACCCTTGATATGGTTATGATTAAGTTGTAGGCAAGATATGTTCAAAGTATACATATAACATGTATGTTATATATAAGCTTATATATAAGCTCTTGATTTAGCACATTGTTACTTCTTATTTTTATTAACATTGCACTTTTAAGTGCAATTTACTTTTTAAAAATCCTCCTTTATATAATGATCTTCAAAACAGTAGATTCAGTCACATGTATTTATTTCTAAATACATTTTTGGGAGCTCAAAATTATTCAAACTCAATTCACTTATAGTTCAGGGCTATTAGCACGATTACAATATCTTTCTGCATTTTAGTAGCATATTCACTTTAAACAATACTCCAGTGACTTTAAAAGTGAAGAAGCAGAATTTGAGTTACTTTAATTTTTTCTGTGATCACTTGGACACATTATTTGTTTAAACTGCTTGCAGGGGCATATAAAGGTTTCTTGGAACAAAGGTCAAGGTTGATTCAATATACTTGCAATGTCAGGAATTTATTATAAAATGTGAAGCTCAAACTTTTGTATATGCTAAAGAATAATTTTCTCAACTATTTGTGTACTTGTTCCATGTAAAGTAAACTTTAGAAATTAGAATAAAAAGTGATTTTTATCAAGTATGAGTAATGACAGACTAATAAAACTGGCAATGCTGTCTTTTCAACACACAAGATAAATTTCTACAGTGCTGTGACACATTTGCAGAATTAATACTCAGAAACAGAAATCATAATGTTTTGTTCTTTACGAAGATAGAGAAATCTGTAGGTAAAAAATTTTATCACTGTTTTTAAATTATAGATTCATTACTTTTTTGTATACTATGATATTTATTTTATTATATATATGCTTAATTTTACTTACATGATTATAGATGCAAAGATCACTAAGATTTTCACTGGCTACAAACTTTTCTGACCATTAGTATGTTTCATTTCATGAATACTGCTGAGAATAATTTGGTATCTAACAGGGAGAGATCTTAAAAATTATTCTCTCCAGGGCCTGCCCGGTGGGACAAGGGGTTGAACACTGCACTGTGGGGCTTCCGTAGCCACTTCAGTGTGAGTTCAATCCCTGGCCAGGAAGTGAACCCAAATGGCTTGGCAGACCTCTCCTGCCTCGCTGCTACTCCCCTCAGCAGTGTATTTCAGTTCATCTGCCTGTTCTGCTCCCTGCTCTGTCTCTAGTAAATCCTCTCACCTCCCTGTCCCTGTGCCTCTGGCCTGTACCCCAGTTCCTGTATGCATAAATAAAATCTTTTTAAAAAAGTTATCCTCTCCACATATCAACCCCACCTCACGTGTTGCTATTAGAAGCCATCACAGATAATCCATTCTAATTTCTTTCCTTGTATTGTTGTATTTGGAAGTCAAATTCAAGTTCTGCCACCTTGCAAATAAACTAGATGTATATTCATGGCAGATTAGAGAATAATTTTTCCCTGTGCATACAGTTAATCAAAACCAATACAGCAGCAAAGCAGAGAGAAGTAACTTAGGTTCGTGGTGCCTTTACAGTTTTTGATTGCATATTCTTCTTGACCCTTTTTCTCTATGAGATGATTTTTCTTAAAATATAACCTCTCATTTGTTGCTAAAGAAAGATGCAGATTTCATGGGACCAAATGACCTAACAGAAATACTTAAACTCCAGGACCTTGAGAATTCAGAAAATGAGACATCTTTCTTAGAAAGTAGAAAGAGCCCTCTCTCCCCCATAATATGTAAATTTTGCCTGGTGCCCACTGCTTCTGCTGTGCTTTGGGTACATGAGATGTGAGGTTTGATACCATATCCCATCAACTCTTAGTTTCCCCTTTCTGCATTGGTAAGGTAAGTGTGTTTGCCCGAAGCTGCTGGGGCATGACAGTTTTGTACCTGTGCTTGGTTTAGACCTGTCAAAAATATGATGGACAGCTTTGATATGTTACTGTTACTTTAATAAATGCTTTATGCCCTTTTAGTTCCCTCCCCCAATACCCCAAAAATGAAATTAGAAGGAATGTCATGCCAGGAGTCAGTTTATACTTGGAGACTGGGGAAAGGAGACTGGGTCAGGGAAACCACAGTTTCCTTACTCTGTTTCCCCAGGAGACAATGGCTCTATCCATGAAAAGAGAGGTTGATTTTTACAAGAAAATCTGAGGGACATAGGGTCCTTTGCAGTAATGACTTGGAAGCCAAGTGACAAAATGAGAAAATTTGATTTGGCTCCATTGTAACCTACCTGGGGAGACACAATGGAATGCTTAGAATCCTACCTTTAGGCATTACTTTCCATTGCCTAATATTTGTCTTTACATCTAGCTATCTACATTTATTCACTGAAAAAGACAGGTACATTGAGCAGTCGTTGTATGCAGATTTCAATCAAGTCTGGGGTAACAACTAACTGTTTTCTCCCTTAGTTTACACTTGTTCATCCATATCACATACACTACCCAGAAATTGGCTTTAATCTGTACTGCAATGAATGACGTTCTCCTTAAAGCACAGTACACAAATTTGAAGGCATAAATATTGCTTTTCTGAACTTGCAAACTTGCTGACATGGGAACAAAGAATTTCTATTTCTAGGCTTTCAACTATCTCATCAGAGAAGAAAATGCATTCATTGCACTAGGGTGCTGGTTTTTTTTTGGAAATGATGAAATCAGAAATACCTTATGATTGACTAAAGTTATTTATTAGACTACACGAATATAAAGGATGAAGTTCCACAGGCTTTGGGATTTCTTTTATATTACTGATTTTTCAGGTGGAATATTCTTATATAAGTCATTCATTTCTGTCATTTCACTTAGTAATAGAAAAAAAATCATTGGTCAATGAAGTTAGTCAAAATGTATGAATAAAGCTAGCTAATGTCCAAAACAAGAGAGTATAAAGGTACTATTGGTGGTAGGTTTTTCCCTATAAATAATGTATAGTTGTAATTAAGGTGAAATTTGGTCTTTATAATGTGTTTTGCTGCCTTACTGTCAAATCCTAAATTACTTGGGCAATGTTTCATCATTATGAAATTTGGAGAATGTGTTACTACTACCTCATGGAAGTTCCATATATCTTAAGTGTTTTATGTCCAATCTCTGATTGTGGAATGGAATGCTTTATTTCATGAAAATAGGATTAGAGAAGATTGGAAGGGGAATTTGGAGAAGCACCTGTTCCCTCTAAGTCCCTAGTTATTTTCTTTTCTACTTAATGCATAAGGTTGGACTTAAATGTGATCCCTTAGTGATACTAAGGAAAAGGAACAAGCAGGTCACTAATGACACACTGATAGCTTAGAAAAGAACAGAGGAATGACATGGTGAGAGTGATCTAAAATTAGTGGTCAAACAGCAAAAGCAATTCAGAAAAGAAAGCAATTACCATCTCAGCAGCTGCTCGTGAAAACCCAGTCCCTCCTCGGAGTTCCATTATATGCACAGAGACTGCTCAAGCAGGACTTTAAGAACACTGGAGGTCTCTGCAACTTCAAATGTTTCATTCTGCTTTAACACCTGGAGTTTTCACGATCTTCCTTACTCCTTACATTGTAAATCCTTGTGCAATAGGCTTTCACAGTAAATTATAAGGAAATCAATCCCAATTTCTTTTTTTTCTGTCATTACTTATTCTACCAAATGACACAAGAAAAAATAATACAAAATTTTTAAGTTAAAAAGATACACATTGGGTCACTATAGGATTGGAAAGTGTGTTTTTGTGTGTACTATGATATTGTATACATGTATGTTATATGTTTTGTGTTCATGTGTGATGTATGTGTGTTTTTGAGTAAATGATAGAAATGGGTCGTGAATTCTATCCCAGTTTTCTTGGGTGGATGAAAACAAGACCACAAATGGCAGCTGTAGATGGTGGAGGCTGGAGGCAGAAAAGAGCCCAAGTACCCTATGTTACTTACACTGAGTCAAAAAAAAAATTTTTTTGAGAATTTATCTTTTCTAATCTGTTGTGGTTTTTTTTAACATCTTCATTGCTCTCTCATCATTTAATTTGATTCACATGTCACAGTTTCTGTTACAGAAACTCTATTCTGAAACGTCCACAACTCTAATCTATCTAATGGGTTCTTTCCTCTTCATATTCTCTTCCAGGAAGATTACAAAATCAAGGACTCCTTCCTGTGAACATGACTCTGTGTTTTTAAATATTTAGTCAACAGGACTTAATGAAATTTGACTAGGTACAATTATTGGATTCAACTTATAAAGACAATCTCACATTGTGATTATAAACCTATACTATACAACTTTGTTTCTTAGATGTAAACTGGTCCATCGCCTGTGTCACACAAAATTTCTTTAAATATTTTAAAGTTGCTCTCAAATCTCTCATCTTCTTATGGTTAGCCTCCCTGAGTTCTTGGGTTATTTCCCAAATGTTTCTCATGTGGCATGCTTCTCAATCTCCTCTAACCACTTTGTCATTCTTCATAACTGTTTTGTCTATAAAACTCAACAGTAGTAACTGAATATAACCCTGCAATGTGGGGAAGAACCACGGCATCATTTTCACACTTCCTCTAAGATTAACTTTTCAGTAGTCACACTACAACATGGGTTTAAGTTAACTTATAGTTTATTAATATTATAGTTTTACATATGTCTGTCTCACCTTAACTTGAAAAGTTGATCTTTTAAATGCATTTGGTGTTCCCACATATATTCCTGTTAAACTTCATGTCATTAGATTCAGTTCATTTCTCATGTTTGCCATTGTCTTGAAGATTTATTTCTGTCATTTACCATAGTCACCATCCTTTTTAAAATCAGTATACTTGCTGAATTTTCTTATCACCTTATAGACGATGATAAAAAATGTTGCTGTCATGGTGTCAATGATTTCCTTGAAGTTGACAGCAATCCAATAGTAAATACTCTTTAAGCTTACTTATTCTATTGTTAATCTACAAATGCACAGAATATTCAGAATCCTTTGAAATAAGAGATGTTAAATTTTACACTGAAAAAAATTTAAATATAGAAGTTTTTAATAATATATATATAAAGTGAAAAAAGTATGTAACTGATAAGATGTACTTCTGTAAATCTATGCTAGCTTCCAAGTATCACTACTTTTCTTGGCTACTTTTGAAAAATCTCTGAACAATTTTCATTATTCATGGAATTTCAAACAATTGTCCCTCTCATTCTCCAAACTTCCTTAAGATCACTTCTCTTGGCTTAGAAGATTAAATCTTAAATTTTCTTGGTAATTAGAAAATAGGTGAAATAAAAATAATAAGGCAATATCATGATTAAAGTCAACTTGGCATTTGAGTTCTAAGGCAGGTGTTCAGTTGGATGGCCAGAAACCCTGATGAGAGGCCCACTAGAACTAGGAGATCCAGACTTCTGCTTCTGGACATCCTTCCTTTTCTGATCTACTCTACAAAGAAAGTAACTTAGCAGATTTTAAGGACCCCTGGAAAAATCTATTGTAAGGAGTGGGAGAAAACTCAGGTGATGTAAGAACTAACGGATCAGAGTTGACATGTTCATGGCTTTGATTTTCATTAGCTTCAGTCCATTAAACAAGCATTTGCCAATGTAATATTGTATGCATAAAACAACTGAAATATTCATTAAATGGAAAAACGACTGAGGACACAGGCCAAGCATTTCTCCTAGACAGATTTGCTGCAGGAATACGGCTCACCAGGCTCCACTGCTTTGCCATTTAGTTTAATATTCTTTTGAATTTGAGGTTTTAAAATATTTGTGCCTCATCAAACAATTATACTTATATTGTTATATTGAAAATGGTTTTCACTTGGATCAGAACTGTTGAAATAAGAGGTTTTCAAATACTTTTAAGAAGGGAAGCTGATCCATAAGATTCAAGACATTGGGCAAGTCCAGTCCTTTTCCAGTTTAAGTATTTCTCTCTTAACGGAATTTGATTCAATGTCTCATGCATTCCTTTATAAAGAAAAACAAAACAGCTTTTTGCAGGGTGAAGTCTTATGTCAAGCGCTGTTATATTGTGTTAAACATTCTGGGAGATGAAGCAAAATATGTCACCGCCTTCAGACTCTAAATTTAATGGAAAGATTTGACAGATGCATACATTAGTATATAATAAGATAAAATAATTTAATAGCATAAAATATATTGCAAAATTAATAGGTTAATTTATAAATAGGAAAGTATTATATGTACTAATGTCATATTTTAGATGAAACTTGTATAATATGATGAGGTATATGAGTCCAAATATGTAAAGGAAAACCCAGGATAGAAACAAACATTTGATCTGCAATCAGGAATTCTGGATTTAAGTTTGGCTCTGTAACTTAACTAGATATGTGACACTATGCATGTTACTTTCTCTATTTGAGAGATGTTTTGTATTTCTAAAACATACTCTGATTTTTATTGCCATACACTAAAACCAAAGTGTGTGTGTGTGTGTGTGTGTAATGTACAAAGATGTGAAGATAATAAAGTAAGACATGTGTTCAGGGAATAACTGTATGATGTAGGAAGGCTAGATTTTACTACATAAGAGATAAACATAAACTGTACCACTTAGCCTTTAAAGTGTCATTAGCACAAAATTGAGGATTTTGTGTAATGAATGAGCCATGATTTTTAAATTAAAAAAAATCTACAATAAAGTTCACCTATTTTAAGGATAGAATTTTATTGTTTTTTTTTTCTTTTTTTTTTAAAGATTTATTTAGTTATGCATACAAGAGCTGGGGTACAGGGCAGAGGTGTGGAGGGTGAGAGGCTCCACCAGAGACAGAGAAGGGAGCAGAATAGACAGACTGACTGAAGCACATGCTGGGAGGAGCATGGGTGAGGCAGGAGAGGTCTGCTACTCTATGTGGGTCCCCTCCCCGGCGGTGGGCGGCAAGGATTGAACTTGTGCTACAGTGGCTGAGTCTGCTTCATAGTGCGTTGCTTTATCCACTGCACCACCAGGGAGGCCCAGAATTTTATTAGTTTTGACAAATATTTTCATAAATCTCTAAAGTTCTCTCATGCCTATTTGGTAGTCAATCCCCTCTCCCAATTCCAGGCCTGTGGTCTTTATGTTACTGTGACCTTGCCTTTTCCAGAATTGCATATAAGTGGAATCATACACTAACCACTTTGCGAATGATTTTTTTTCTCTTAGTATAATACATTTTAGGTTTAACCGTGTTTTTATATGCCTCAGTAGTTCATCTCTTTTTTATTGCTGAGCAATAATAGCTATGTGGCAATCTTATAGTTTGTTTCCATTTACCAGCTGGTAAACATTTGGCTTGTTTCTGTTTGGAACTGCTATGAAAAAGCTGCATGAAGATTCAAACATAAATATTTGGAGGCATGTTTTCATTTTCTTTGAGAAAATACCTAGAAATAAGAAGACTGGGTCATGTGGAAATTTTATGTTTAAATTTTGAAGAAACTTCCAAACTGTTTTCCAAAAGTGAATGTATTACTTAACATTGCCAAAATGATATGCAAGATTTCTAGCATCCTTGCCAATATCTGATATTGTTAGAGTTTTAATAGGTATCTAGTAGTATATTAATGTGGTTTTAATTTACATTATCCTGATGACATGGCTTTAACATCATATGTTTACTTGCCATGTCTCTTCTTGCGTGAAATGTCTTTTTAAAATTTTTTTCTCATTTTTTTCTTTACATTTTGATAATTAATAAGTTTTAGATTTTTATTATCTATTCCAGATAAGTGTCCCTTATCAAATATGTTTGTCAAATAGCTGCTCTACTACTCTTCTCTACATTTTGCTCCTTAGATACTTAGCCATGTTCAGTTTTCTTTCTGTAATTCAAACAAATTTATCATTATGCTTTGCCAGATTCTATCCAGGGTGGGCAGAATCAAGTATCTAGTTTATACACCCCATAGTGACCTAGTCACTATGTACCTGAATAAACTTCCCCCTAATCTTGCTCTCTAATTTCTAGGGTTTTTCTGTTACTTTCATGTCTTGTCCATGTGCTATCGTTTTTAAATGTCATATAAAACTGGCATGGTGAAAGATTATTGGAGTTTTGGTTGGGCATGATGTGAAAACATACATTGTAGAAGTACCTATAACCCCCAAAACAAATGTAATGATGTCAACCAACTTTACCTCAGTAAACACAATTAAGGGGAAAAATATGATGAAGAATCATTATGATGACAACAAAAACACCTGGCTTGCCTCTTCTATATATTCACAACTAGATTACAGCAGAACAAGGGCAGTTACTCCTGAAAGAAAAACTGACAGCTATACTACACATCAAGAGCAATGTTCAGGTAGCAAGAGGTAGAAAAGTTTAATTGAACAATGTTTACTAATCCCGAGGGAAAAAAAAGAGAGAAACAGATATCACATTAACGTGATGTCAAACTTTACTATAAAGCAATAGTACTAAAAACTATCTGCACAAAGATAAATACATAGATCAGTGAAATAGAATTGATAGATCATAAATGAAAATATATATCAGTACCTAATCCATGATAATGCAGCTTTGACAATACAATGGGGAATGGAGAGTCTCTTTAATAAATGATGATGGGAAAGCTGGAAAGCAACATGTAAGAGAATGAAGTTAGAACACTATTTCATTCACAAAAATAAATTCCAAATGGATTAAATATTTAAGTATAAATTTTTCAGAAATAATATAGAAGAAGACATTGGCAATATGTTCCATGACATCAACAATATGGATGCTTTTGGAGACAACCTCTGTGACAAGGAAAATTTAAAAAAATGGGGTTACCTGAAGGTGAAAAGTTTTTACATGATGAAAGAAAACATAAGCAAATTGAAATGACATTCTGCTGAATGGGAGAAAATATCACACTCCATAAAACCAACACGAAATTACTATCCTAGATATATGAAAAATCTATACAGTTGATCAAGAAAAGCATATGACCCAATTACTAAATGGACAGCATATATGAACAACCAGTTCACCAAAGAGGATATCTAGAAGACTAATAGATAGATACAAAATGTTTATCATTGCTTCTAATAAGAGAGATACAGGTTAAAACTATAATAAAATATTATCTTACAAACATAAGAATGGCACATATTTAGAAGATTCCCAGTAGCAAGTGCTGTAGAGAATGTGGAGAAAGAGGGAAATGCTAACCAGTGCAACCTTTATGGAATATGACCTTGACTTAAAAAAAAAAACAAACTAAATATGTAAATACCATATGACCCAGTAATTCCACCCTATCTTTTGATAAATCCTGCATTTATCAAAACAACATGAAACCATCAATGTAAATCCTATGCTCTAATATGTTGATTGAAGCACTATTACAATAGCTAGAACCTGGAAGCAACCTAAATATCCATCAAGGGAAGATTGAATCAAGAAGATATGCTATATCTACTCTATGGAATACTATTAAGCCATAAAGAGAAATGAAGTGCAGATATTTTCAACAAAACGGAGACATTTTGAGGAAATTATGGATAATTAAGTAAGACAGAATGACAAATACTGCACATTTATATAATGGACAATTTGATACGATAAAACACAAACTCCAGTGAACATTAATAAATACTGTGAGGGCTCTGAGGTTAAGAAGAATGGGGGAATGAGAAAGGTACAAGGGTGTAAGAGGTGATCGTGGTGAAAAATAAGTAAAAGTTAGGTTAGAAAGGGGAAGAAATTTACATCAATGGGTTCATTTTGTTTCTATGAATAGGAAAATATAAAAGAATAAAAAAACCACACAATTTTCCTCTTCATTTGGAAGTTTGCACATTTTTAAAGATTCAGGCATTTTGAATGTTTTTGAGCTAGGAAAATAAAGGCCCCTTAATTATAGTCAATATAAATCTTCTTCTACAAAAGATAAATTTAGATATAGTGGTTTTCATAAAACAAAAAATTAAAAATTTCATTTCCAGATTGTGTGGGTTATAAAGTGTTATTTGTTAGCTTTGGAGATTGGAAAGTATCTCAGGATACTATTTCTAACCTGTTCTTCTGGGCAGGGAAAATTATGTTCTTCCAGAAAGACAGAGGTATTTAATGATGTCATTAATTCTAGAATTTTAAATTGTTTCCATGACAGGAGGTTTGACAGTTCCAAATGAGACTGTAATTTGGTAATTTAAGTTGTTTCTTACAAAAACTGGGTAAGAACAAGTATCATTGGGCTGGAATGACTTTAAATGACATTTGTTTCTAAATACTCATTCAATTAGAACCATGAGGTATGACAGCAATGGTGTAAAAGATAATGTCTACATCACAAAGTAACATTTTAATGTAATACACATAGATATTGATATATAATTATGTGCACAATAAATTTATATAATCTTATATTCTGTTATTTATAATAAAATTTCTGAAAAAGTAACATTTTATAAATGGTTAATAGCTTAGTTGGTCATTTTGGCTCATTTTCTTACATTTTTAATATAGTATATTTTCTTAATTATTGGTATTTCTCCATATTCAAATATCCTGTTTTCACTGGAGACTTAATATTAATTGGATTGCAAGATTGCCATGCCCTTCATCTTCTCTATTCAATCTATCTAATCCCTTTTCAGAATTTTTGATTGTGCTATTTCCTAACCAAAAATGATCTCATTTCTTTCTAAATACATTCTTACCACTTTATATACTTTACTCTGGACCTCATTGTTCTATAAAATCTTCCTTGACTTTCATACAAAGTCATCACAAATTCATGCTGCATTCTAAAGTTATCAAGTCTAAAGACATATCTCTAGTCTTTATCCTCTTTGCATTCTCTATCACATTTTAAGATGGATACCTTGTCAACTTTGAGATTAGCTTCCAAATGACTTCTGTTGTAGGAATATCATGCAGTTTCTATCTGCCTTCACTTCTAAGAGTCTATTCTAAGCTCAAACTTCACTGTTTTCAGCCCTATTTAAAAAACCTTGTAGACCTGGCATTTATGTTTTATAATCCCTGATACTGATACTCCAGATTTTCTTCAATGGCCCTAACTTAGCTCTCTCTCTAATAAATAGCAGGAGTGGTGGTGTGGAGGAATACCTTACATAGAATTGAGAGCAGGAGTTATAGCAATATAGAGCATGCCTCTTGTAGACCATCTCTGCACATTATCTGAGCTATGTCACAAAGGATGCAAGTATTCACTTAATTGGGAGTAAATTCATTTAACGATTCTGTTACTACCCATGATTACAAACTTCTTGGTTCTTCACTGCTCTATTTAAACTAGTTTTAAGCTTTGCAGAGAGGAACAGAGGTTAGGTTCTGGCCCACAGCACCAACTTTAGTCTGGTGATATTGACAAGAATAGAGTTTGCTGTTGTGTACTCCAATCCCAAACCAGCTTCGTTCCCAATCACTAATTAATTGCATATCTTCAGAGAAGTTACAACTCTCCACCTCATGATAGGATCATTTCTACTTTCACAACTTTTACCTTTTTGCTCTATTTGCAAGGAAAGTTCTCAGTGTTGCTTGAAACTTTCTAATTATGGTCCAAGGGCTATCTCAAGTGTCACCTCTTTATTTAAGATTTTCCCTCTCTACTTGATTGTTTATGATCTCACTTCCTGTGAGTTCCTTTGAATTGATGGTTTCTATTTTCTGGAAAATTTACATAATATTGGTATTATCTTTTCATAAATTATGAGGTTGAATCCTCTCTAAGTTATTCTGACTTTTGACTCTGATTTTTCACAAGCGATTCAAATCTTTAGAGGTATATGAATATGATTTAATTCAAAATTCTACTTGTGCAAAATATGGCAAATTATCTTTGATAGAGAATCATCTATTTATGTTTGCAAATTAATAATATTTTCTTTATATTTAACTACATATTTCATATTATTATCATTTATTTCTACATTTTGAATTTTTGGTCAACTTTGCTAGGAATTTATTTCTGTAGACTTTTCAAAGGACATTTGTTTTTGATTATTGGCTCCTTTTTATTTTAATTTCGTTAGTATTTTGCTTTATTCATTACCTTTTTCTTTAACTCATTTCATTTATGGTGGCCCTCTTAAACAGTTTATATCAATTGTTAACTTATTATATTTTAACTTTTTCAAATATAAACTTTTTTTATATGAAGCATTTCTAAATAATGGTTTGTTTTTGTTCTACAAGTTTTATTTGTTATGTTGACATTATAGCCATTTCATATATTTTATAGTTTCCACCATAATTCATTAAACTATTTTGTGTATTTGTTTTCTATTTAAGCTTCTCTACAATGCAAGCATCACTTTGTAATCAGTGACTTTTTCTCATCCCAATATCAGCAATATGATTCAATAAGTTTGATGGTTGGAATTTGGCATGACACTGCTCATATTACGAAGTGTGATTACTTTTTATTTAGAGTGAAATTGAGGTTTAGATGAAAATTGGAATCTGAAGACTCTGCCTTCCTTATGTATCCAAATAAAGCTTTGCTCTGTTTTGTGTAGGGGGTTTTGTTTTGTTTTTTTATATTTAAGGAGTGCTCCGCTGTCTGCCAGTGTGTATGACAAATGTTTCAAATTCCAAATCACATTTCACCCTGTACTATATCTTATCTCTATTTCAGGGATGTGGAAACTGAGGCATGGAAATGTTAAATACCTTGATCAAAGTTATACAAGCAGTAACAGTTGTACTTGGGGTTCAAATCCAAGCTAAGTTACTCAAAAGTCTCTGGTCCTAACCAAGATGCTACTTCATTCCTTTTCACAAACTTGCCATGTAGACTGTTCAGATGCAGCTGTCCATCTTCCAGGTTTTTAAATTCAATTGAAGCATTAAATAAGTGTTGTCCCGGAATGTACTAATTCAGACATTTACACATTGTTCAACGTTTAAGAAGATGTTGTTTGTGCTAAGGAGAGGAAGAAAAATAATAAGAAAAATGCAACAGAGTACTGAAAAAATCAAGGACTGAAAAGAAATCAGAGTAATTTTTCCCTGACTCTGTCATTAATATTATGAGTGATAAGTGAATTTAGATAAATTGTTTCAGCTCAGGGTTTCTCTTCATAATGAGAGGTAGGGATTAGGTAATCTCTTAGGTTCTTTACAGCCTTGATAATCTCCAAAACTCACACTTTAATGTTATCCTAAATAGGTGATGATAATATTCTGGAGATAACACATCTTTCCAAGCACTTTTCAAACCACTTCTACTTATTATTCATGTTTTAAAGCAGAAACAGCACAGGAAGTCAAGAAAGTACATATATTGAGGACATAAAATTATATAGGTTTTCAGTCTGGCAAAGTTTGTATCCTCTAGTCCAAGCATAGAGATCAGACTCTCTTGAGGGTTCAATAACTATTTTATGAATTCAACTAAATGTTATTTGTTTCCATTCTATATTGTCCCTCAATTAGTGTTCATGCACTATGTTTCAGGTGTGACTTCTGTCAATCCTTCAAGTCAGAAGACAATCCTTTTAAAACTTTTCTTATCAACTAACAACAGGACGAGCAAAGTATTCCATTGCTTAATTTGATCTAGTGGGGCAAATTCCTTTCCTTTTTAGATTTGTTGAAAGCAACTCCATTTGAGTAAAATGACACCTGTCAAGTCCCTTGATGGTTTCACATTTCCTGAAAAAATTACAGGCATGGAAAAGCACACCAGACTGATCCTAAGCATTTCAGTGTCATGAATAGTATAGCTATAATTAGTGACTTTTGCCTCGTGTTAACAAATGCCAGAGGGCATCTCAATCTCTGCAGATGAGTTCTCCAGGATTTAATTAGCTCTATCCTTCTATTCTTTGTAGAACTGTACCGTTCCTAATATACCTGGTGCTTGCTTCAGGCATGGGTCAAAACGTGCAGATGTCAATTATTTAATATTCATTATTTTTTTTTTAACAAATGAAGTGTGCATGAATACTGTGGTATTGGAAGATACAGAAGCCATTGCATTTGTGGAAGAGATCATCTCATACATAGAATAATAATTTGAAGAACACAGGGACCCAGGAAATTTTGTTCTTAAATCTCAAGAATTATCTTTTCGTTTTGCTTGTAATCATCAGAAGAAAGAGAATGAAATAAGTATTCTGGGTTTTAGCTTCCATTCTCATCTCAATATATCAGTTTTGCATATCACTGCAGGTTTCAATTTTTCACCTTTAAAATGAAGAATACAAATAGCTGATTTCTAAACCATCTCCAGTTTTAAAAGTCTAGACTGTGATGATGATTATGGAAATTTTCATCAAATTCAAGCTTATTCTTTTAAAAAAATAAATTACCAGGGAGAAATTTAATTTTGTTTTATTACAAATGTAAATATGTATCAAGAGAACAAAATTCTGTGATTCTTTAACTATGTAATTTCTCTATATTGGAAAGCTTGAAAACAGTTCATTTTTACTATGCAAGTGACATGAGTTACATAATAATTTTTCAATAATCACTGAAAGCCCCTTAGCTCTGAAATTTACCATGATTTTCTCTAGTCTTCGGGTTATATGTTGGCATCTTAAAGCAGGAATTTATTAATTTTCCTGACTGTTAGCTTTTCCCATAGTGCCACAGGTACCTCTTCTATGCATGTACAGAATGTGCTCCTTAAGGGTGTGACAATTGTGAAACTAATTCTGAATATCAGTTTAATAGCATGATTGTCATTATTTAGTTAAAGTCGATGCCACTCTGCAAGATGGACCCTGATTTCATTTTGGCTATGTGAACAGTTACACTGTGGATATCGGAATGGATGGTGACAGATGTGTCTTGTATGCATGCACTTCATTATTACAACTAGAGATTCTTTGAACATTGGTCTGTAAGACTTGTGTAGTTATATATTTCTAAAAAGCTGTTAATGTCAAAGAAAGTTATAAGTTTCAGTAGGTTTTTATTTTGAGATTGCACATTTTCTATATAAAACATCATATCATTTCAGAAGATAATTTTACTTTTTCCTTTAAAACTTAAAAACATTTTATATCTTTTTATTGTCTGATTACACTAGTCAGAGTCTCTTAATGTTGAATAGAAGTGGTGAGAATAGACATCCCTTTATTATTTATGATCCTGGGATAAAGCATTCAGACTTTCACCATTCAGCATGATACGAGTTGTAGACTTTTTTGATCAGGTGGAAGAAATTTCTTTATGTTACTGGTTTGCTGAGAATTTTCTATTATTAATGAATGTCCAACTTTGTCAATTGCTTTTTGTATATCAATTGATGGTTATGATTTTTTTCTTTTTTAGTTTGTTCATATTATTCACAACCTTGATTGATATTCAAATATTAAATATCTTTTATGGTTTTGAAAACAGATCTGATTGAACTATTACTGTTTTTCAGCTGAGTTGACAGTATACCAGTTATTTAATCTTCATAAACATCAGTTTCCTCATTCAAAAAAATCTTAAAATAATAAGGTACCTAATTAATAATCATGAATTTTAACAACTCACAACACTTTGCAGAGAAACAGAATATTACCTTTACCACAATAACCTGTAAAGAAAATTCTGTTAAAAAAACTTTATCATTTATTTCAGAAATCTACTCCATTGATAAGTGGTATGCTGTCTGTGTTGAGAGAAGATGAAGGGAGAGGGTTTCAGAAAAATCATGAGAGGGAGTTGTTGAACTATATGTAGGTATTTCACATGAAGCCAGTGAGAGAAGTAATGAGATTGAGATGGAAAGAAGCATGCTGGTTTGAAGGCAGCAAAAGAAAAAGTTTATGTTCTCATTTGGGAGGTAAGGAGGTGTTTTTAGTGTATTTTTGTCTAAGTAAGTATAAAAAACTTTCATATAATAGATATGGAAGGGTCACCCAAGTAATAAGAAGCAGTTAGTAATTACAAGGTCAGAATTTCAATTCCAGCTTTCCATCTCATTTCTCAACACCTGATCCTAATGATATTCAAATAGTTTTGTGTCATGAATCTTTTTATCAATCTGACACTGGTACAGAACTTTTTTCTGGATACTATTTTTAAAAGAAGAAAGAAAATACATAATAATAAAAATAAAATAATAATAATCTTGCATACTTAGGTTATTTTAAGGCATAAAAGACTGTATATGTAGACCCCAGGTTTTGAGTTTGTGAGAGTAATGAGTGAAATAAAGATTGAGATACATTAAAAAGTTAAACAAACATTAAATTTCTTAAACCTCTCACAACAGGTAATCTTTCTTTGATTCTTTATTCAAATGTCACATTAGTGTGGGTCCTTATCTGAATAGTCTTTCTAAATTGCAATCAGTCTCTATGCTGCCAACACTCCCTAGTCCATTTCTCTGATTAATTTTTCTCCTTAGTACTTACTATCATCTAAACCCAGATTCAGCACCAATGACCACAGATCAAATCCTGGCCACCTCTGGATTTTGTAAGATCCATGAGCTTAGAAGAGTTTGTATAGTGTGTTTAAAAACATACTGAAGTAACATTGCATTAATTGCATTATACCATTATACACATTTCAACTGTGCATGGTCTTACTTTATTTTTTTGACTCTATTTATATCCTGCTCTTACTTTAAATTCATGTGGACTCCCAGTGTTGCCAAGCAATCCTATACTATTTCCCTAGTCACTATACTCTCCATTCTCCAAATTCACTCTATTATTATCTTTTCCTTTCTATTCCAGATTTCCACATTCCCTCCTCTCTCTTTTTTCTCTCAGTTATGACCTTATTTCTTATTTTACTAAGAAAATAAAATAGCTAGAAGAGAACTTCCATATCTTCCACCAGCATGATTTTGCCTGCAAATATAATTACACTCTACCTTTCCTCTTAACACAATGGGAAAACTACCAATCCTTCCATTTGTGTCATCTCATCACCTTTTATGGACTTATTGGCACTTACAGTTATCCCCCCATACTTTTCAGGGAGAAATGAGAAAGACTTAAAGTTAGAAGTTTATAATGGGAAAGAAAGAGTAATTCTGTTGGAAAGCACAAAGGCAAGGCCAGATTCCATGTAGCTTCAAATGCCAGGATGAGAAGTTTGGTTTGAGACCAACTTTTGAATCCTGACTCAGATCTGTTTGTTTACAAACCTTGGAAAGAAATGGAGGAGGAAAAGGTTACAATTCAACTGAGAAGATGTCAATTTGCCCTGTAGTTACTTGTGATTTGGAGCAATTCCAAACAAAAGCAGCAAATCGAAAGATCCCATCCCCTTTATTTTCTTTCCTTCACTTTAAGAATACCAATTACAAGTGATTGAAAGAAAACATTTTCATGGTATTTCCCAGACCTGATTGTGTTACAAGTCTGCAGACAATCTCCAGGGCTCCAGCAGGGACACATTTACAGGATATCAAATTTGGATTTTATGCCTTGTTTTTGCTATTATGCGGAGGTTACTTTGATGTTTATTATACTGCTGGATTGATACAAATTATAGTTAGATAAATGCAATCAACATTTTTTTTTTTACTAGTTGTTCAAATTGTGACTTGCCCTCAGTAGGAGACAATAGTAATTTCTGGTATTGAGGAAATTTGACACAACATCCTGCTCAGTTTCTGACACTGAAGCAATTTTTTTTTCTTTTTTTTTTTATTATTAGTTATATTTGACATCATTGTAGTCCCCCACCACCATTTCACCCGTGCACCATCACCTCAGTCCCTTGTGCACCCTCTGGCATCTTCCCCGTCTTTGCCCTCCCCCCTTCCCCACCCCTCCCCCATGGTCCTTTTGGTTTATCCCGGCTTTTTGGTCTTATTACTTTTTTGTTGTTGTTTACTTTTGGTTATAATTGCCCAATTCCTTGAGCTTATTCTTTATTGTTGTTGTTGTTCTTTCATATTCCTCCTAAAAGTGAAGCCATC
>JAGFMF010011464.1:852210-866299 GCA_019455555.1 Galemys pyrenaicus
GGTGCACTGGTGAGATGGTGATGGGGAATACATGGGGATTACAATTAATGGCAAGTATATGTAAATTTTAAAATATTTTAATAAAAAATGAAAAAAAAAGAAAATTAAAAAAAACAAAACAAAAACAAGCTATGGAAATGTTATTTCAATTCCCTGATGTGAGGTTCAACATAATATTAGATGATTAAACTGATAAGACTATTACACACCGATGAGATAAGCATTACATAATATTTTGAAATGAATTTTAACTTATGAATAGACAAAACTATAAAATGGACTCACAGGTCTTTACAGGGACTCTCAGATATTTAATATGAAAATTCTATTAGTACAGCAACAGTTTCTGCTTGTTTTGGGATGCTAATCAATATTCCATAATTTGGGTGGCTTGACAATAAACACTTATTTCTCCAAATTCAGGATACTGGAAAAATCCAAGATCAAGGTGTCAGATATAATCCTTTTGTGTGGGCTTCACCACATAAACTAACTTAATGTTACTTACCTCTAAAAGGCCCCACCTCCATTAATATCACAGAAGGAATTAGAGCCTCAACTTATGAGTCTGGGAAGTGGCATAGACATGTAGTACATAACAGTGTCTGTCAAGTTCAAAATTTAAATCTGAATCTATTGTATAGCACAGTGAATGGCTCAGATTAAGAGTTAAAAATATTTTTATGATTGAATAAGCAAAAAAATAAAGCCTGACTTACTTTGGTTCACAGGATCTTTCTACACTGTCTTGAGTTGCCACTGGTTGGTTGTATGAACATGTGTATTTCATACTAATCTTGATCATGTATTTTAGATGATTCAAAATCTTTATGATCCTGGAAAATAAAAAATAAAATTGTTATCTCTCTTACATAGCACATTTTATCTTAATCCAAGGTTAATATAAATATGTTATTAGATACAGTAAATAAAACATGGGCATTGTGTCTTAGGGTGCTGGTTTAATCAAATCTTAAGTTGTCTTGATGTGTTAGATTAAAAAAAGATGCTGTCTTGCTAGACTATTTAATGAACTGTTTGATTGTGAATGCAAATTGGCTAATACAACATCTGACTTATAGTGGGAAATTTGATGAAGATTTATCCATTTTTTTCCCCCTCCATGTTATCAGTCTCTATCATTAATGAGGAGGAAACTGGGGTAGATAAATGAGAAAATAAAAGGTATCATGGACATATCTAAATATAAAGATGAGATCATCACTTTTTGACTAACATCTTCTCCAAAGAGAGGAAGAGAGTAGAAAATAGGTGAGAGGAGAGAGACAGAGCTAGAGAAAGATAGAGAATGATGGTCAAAGAAAGGCAGGGTGAGGTGATTGAATCAGAAAACAAAATTCAACTTCCACTATCTCCAATAGACCTATTTGAGGTCCAAAAATAAACATAAGCTCAAAGTAAATAGTTGGAAAACAAACCTATAAGTAAACAGAATGAAAAAAAAAGGGGGCGGGGGGGTCAGAGATGGTCATTCTTATATCAGACAAAATGAACTTCTGGCTTAAAAAGGTAACAAGAGACAGGGCTGGTCATTATTTAGTAATTAGGGTAACAACATATCTGGAAAACACAATGTTTATTAATAAATATGCACCAAATAAAGGTGCATTGAAATATACGACAACTGTTAACAAACCTGAAAATAGACATTAGCAAAATCACAAGAATTGTAGGAGACTTCAACACCTCATATCATCACAGAACAGATCAACTAGGGAGAAAATCAACAAGGAATCAGTGGCCTTAAGTGAAGAATTGAACTACATGGTCTTAGAAGACAATTATGGGACACTGCATCTCCCAAAAGCTGATTGTTCAATCTTTTCAAGTGCATAGGAAACATTCTCCAGGGCAGGCCACATATTAGGTTAAAAAAAAGTGTCTACAAATTCATGGGGCTTGAAATCAAATATCTTCTATGAACACAAAAGGTATTCAACTAGAAACCAACCTCAAAACAACAGCAGGAAAAACGTCTAATATGTGGTAACCCTACAGAAAAGTACTGAATGACTATTGGATTAATGAGGATATCAAAGAAAGTCAAAAATCAATGAAACAAAAACTAGTTATTTGAACAAAAAATTACACAAAATAGACAAACCTCAAGGTAGTATCTGATTCTAACAAGTAAAATCAGAAATGAAAGAGGAGTGGTAACAACAGACATCTCAGAAATATAGAGGCTATAAGAGATGACTATGAATATCTATATGTTAATACATTAAATAGCCTGGAAGAAATGGACAATTTTTTAGAGGAATACAACCTCCCATATCTGAATCAGGAAGAACTACGAAAACTAAAATGACTAATTACAGGCAAGGAAATTGAAAAGTAATAAAAAGTCTCTCAAAAAAGAAAAGCCTAGGATCAGAATGTTTTACTAGGGGGTTTTAACAAAACTTCAAACACAAGTAGTACCTATCCTGCTCAAACTCTACTAATAAATTGAAGAACAGGGAATGTTTCCAATCATATTCCATGTGGTCAATAGTACCCAGTGTCAAAAGTAGACAAGGACATCACAGTAAAAGGAAAATCACTGATGGACATATATGCAAAAAAGTCTCAATAAAATTCTAGCAAACTGATTTCAACAATGCATTAAAAGGATAATACATCATGACTAAGTAGAATTTATTACAGGGACAAAAGGATAAGAATCATTCAATATCTCAAATTTGAACAATGCAAAGAAATCATATGATTATACCAACTAAAAAAAAGAAAGTGTTTACTATTGAACACCCATTTATAATGAAAACTTTCAAAAAGTAGCAATAGAAGTAACATAATTAAACTCATAAATGATAAATCCACAGCTTAGATTATATTCAATAATGAAAATCTGAGAACTTTACCTCTAACATTAGGTAAAGGACAAGGATGTCCACCTTAACCACTATTATCTAGCATAGTAGTGACAATCATAGGTAGTGCAATCAGGCAAAATAAAGATATAAAAGGAATCCAAATTGGGAAAGAAGTAAAACTATCATTATTTGCAGATGGCATGATAATACACATAGAAAAACCTAATGACACCACTAAAAAATCATTAGAAACAATAAATCATTAAAGTGGAAGGCTATAAAATCTACCTGCAAAAGTTATTTGTGTTCTTATATGCAAATAATAAGATAGAAGAGGAAGAAATTAAGTAAGTAATCATTTTTATTATTGCATCAAAAAGTACTAAATGCTGTGGTATGAAGTTGATGACAGAGGTGAAGTTGACAACAGAAGTGAAGGACATGTACAATGAAAATTATTAGATATCGTTAAAAGAAATTGAAAAAGACACAAAAATGGAAAAACATTCCCTGCTCATGGACTGGAAGAAGTAACATTGTTAAAATGGACAGCTTAACCAGAGCAATAAACATTCTTTATAAAAATGGAACAAATATTACTGAAATTTATAGAAACCATGAAAGGCCCCAAAGTAACTTTGATCAAAAACAAAAAAGGAGAAAAGAAAAGCAGAAGCATCACATGTCTACATATAAAACTATACTACAAAATTATAGTAATCAAAACAGTATGGTACTGAAACAAAAACAGATACCCAGAGCAATGAAATAAAATTAACTCAAAATTAATTACTTAGAGCTAAGACATGAAACCATAGCACACATAGAAGAAAAATGTAAAGTACTCCATGAAACTATGGACTTGGCTGAATAGCATTCCCATAATTAATTACAAAAATCCTATCATGTGACTACCTCTATATTACTTACCTCCCTTGTTCAACTGAACCGAATAGAATAGATGCAGATCTAAATGACATATGAGCAGGTGCTTTAAATTTTTATTTTGCAACCATCTTTCATTGCTAGAAATTTAATATTATACTTTCTCTATGTTCCTCTTTCAACTTGTTAGGTCACTATAACATGTTCTAATTTTTGGTGATTGACTTAATTAAATATTTACTATTTTCACCAGACTCCTTAATGGAAATAAGCTGTTAATAATTGACTAAAATTCCAATATTCCCATTGTAGCGTTTTTTTAAATTAAGTAAATTAATTAATTCATATAATGGATAAACAGGTACCAATTAACAGTTGGAGCTCTTTTTTATAATCAAAGGAAATGTTCCTTTAAATTATTTGCACAGAGGCATAGCTTTTTAATCTATCAGTGATTACTTGGTTAGAGATTTAATTTTTTAGGGTATCTGAAACTCAATAACCTATGTCATTGTGTTCTATTATAGCAGTTATGACATCTTGATTCCCTGGTGGAAGATATGGGCGCACATTCACATAAACATGTGCGTGTATGTTTGTTAATTATTTGAAAACTAACATTTTTAGCTTTCAATTTTCACATTCTCCTATTTCTCTTACTTTTTCAAGTGGCAGTTAACTGGAGTATAGGATTCTGATAGGTATAGAACAGTGGTTCTTAAGCTGATCCCTAGACAAATACCATCCAGCATCACTTAGGAATTTGTTAGCTTTACTGAATCCTTAATTGTGGGAAGTGATTCCACAAATCTGAGATTTATCAAATCAAGCATGTGGTGCTATTATTAAGACTCTGCAACCCATTGACCAGACTCCAGAGACTCTAAGCCAGTTCCAGTGCTGCCCCCTGTTGTCCTCTCAACTTTCTGTCTTTGGTAAACTAATTCCAACAATTCTTTGACCAGGCTATTAATTCCATCTATTGATCTTTCTATCAACTGAAAATTAAAATATGTGAAGTATATAGAAAAATGCCTATAGTATATTTGTTACTGTATTATAATTTTTACTATATCTTACTTTTCTCAGTTCCTCCCTTTTCTCCTTGTTCAGATCACATTCCATAGTCAATCCTTATAAAATTTCTTTTTCTACTCTATGAAGTCACTTACTATTTTTTGTTTCATTATATTACCTTGCACCACTGTAGCCCTGTTAAATTATATATAATTCCCCAAATTTTTTGAGTAAGTGCCTACACAGCTGAATGTGAGTGAAAAAAGATCAACAACTGTGTGACTGTTTTTACTTAACATCATGATCACTAAACTCAAGTGTGATATTAATAGTGTCCTTTAGTCAGATTGTAATTTTCTAGTCATTTGTCTCCCACTTCCAGACCACTTCAGACTAGCTCAACTCTCAAACGTACAAGATTTCTTCTGCTATTGCAAATAAAAGCTAATGACTCTATTTGACTGAGAACACTCAAACAATCTAAGAACTTTCCAGAAAAATCCTACCTCATTTGCCTTCCCTATGTACTATCAGTGCTCAGTTTGCTCAGTTGGTAGATGAAATATTTACACTCCTAGATAAGGTCACCTTTCAATTTGTGTGTTGATTCCTATCATTTCCCCTCTTCTACTGCTCCAGTGGTATTTTTTACTTTGTTTAGTGAGTCATCATTTTCATCAAACAACCATGTCATTATATTTCCCATTTTAAAAATATAAAATTTCTCTTGACCCTAACTTACCTCTCTGGTTCCTTCTCTCTTTTTCACTTTAAAAAGTCCTTAAAACAATTCTACATATGAGTTATCTGTCATTTTTCACTTGAAATCAGTCCAACCAGCTTTCCCCTTACTTCCAAACCCTACAGAAACTGCCCTTATCAACATCACCGATTATCTTCACATAGTTAAGCCAATTAGCATTTTTAAAAATTTTCACCACACTTGGAATATCTGGAGCATTTGTCATTGCTCTCTTCCTTTAAACATTTTCTTCACTTAAATGAAAATACTCTCCACGTGACTAGTTTTCCTACTGCTTTAGGGATCCTTCTATTTTATAATCTCTTCCTCATCTTCCCAACCTCTAACACTGGAGTAGCTCAGAACTCAGTTCTCCCTCCCTATTCTAGTCACACTCACTCTTGATATGATCTAGAAGATGCCCACTCTGGATGCCTGATTCAAATGTCCAAAGGCTTATTTGACATCTTCATGTAAATAGCTAGTAGTACATTAAAATTAATAAATTCAGGAACTTCCACTTCAAGTTATAATGGAGTATTAGGACTGAATTTATTATTTCAACTGGTAAAACTAACAAATAGGACAAATATATGAAACTGTTTTTTTTTTTTAGATACTGAAAGTAGCAAAGGACAGATTTCTGGGAGAAGTGAAATAAATGGGGTTACTTGCCCAATCCTCCTGGCTAGGGAGAGAGTCCAGACTGTGGCATGTGTCCAAGTGGAATGTAACAGTTTCCCTATGTTGAGGGGACAGTAAAGAATTAAGGTAGGCAGTTAGCCTGACTTCACTGGGCTATGTCAGACGGAGAGAGATGCATGGAAAAAGTTTTGGTGATCTGCAGAGGTTTTCCAGATTTTCAACTAAGTAAGGACTAGCACATTTTGGTATGAAAACAGCGCTGGGGGGAAGGGACAGGCCAAAGGAGCAGAAATAATAATCCCTTTAAAACACTGTTAAACAGCGCCAAGGCTGAGGAAAGGGCCACTTTTCTGGGTTCTCACCCGCGTGGTGCCCTCAGAGTGGCAAGAAAACACTCAGACCCAGGGCATAAAAACAACAGGTTAATTGCTAAGTGGGGAAGTTGGAAAAGTAGTTTCTAAGGTCACAAGTGACCAGCTATCTCACCCAAGAGAGTGTCTGCAGCGTCCAGTGTCCAAAGCCGCTTGTGCAAGATGGCGCCCTCCCTTTCCGTGACAGTATGGAGACAGCAGCCCACGGCAGTCGGTGACAAAAACTGAACTCACGGTGACAGCCACGGAGGCTCACCGGTGGCGTTGCTGAGGGGACACCACCCAGTCAGCAACATATATTCGAAGGCCTTGACGGCCAGTGCCAGATACACCGGACCAGCAGCGCCAGAGGCAGTGGCACCAAGAAATGGCACGGGAGGTTCAGAAGCTGCCGGCAGAGCACAGAGGTGGCCGGGCTCAGGCCATGGTGCCCCCAGGTGCCAAAACACGCAGTAGTTTTCAGTCCTTTGAGACCTGGGCCCAGGGCGACCAGCATTGCTAATGGTGCTTTCAGCTGGTGACACTGGAGGCGGGCTGGAGGCAGGAACATGTGGAGATCAGGGCAGAGGTCTGCCAGAGATTGAATAAAGAGGGATTTAGGTGAATCTGAAGTACTTTCACAGGTCATCATTTGTTTGGGAATCTGTGCTCCTTTATTTATTCAGTTATTTTTATTTTTATTTTTTTTTTTCAAACAGTCTTGTTAATTTTTTTCACGGTATAGGGTTTCTCCCTTCAGATGTGGTCACCATAGTTTTTCCATCAATATACCCACAGCCTTCCAACACACTCTGCTATATATATTCTTTCCCTAACCATAAATAAAAGCAACGGCTGAGAACAAAACCACCTCAAATATAATGTTGTGGTGTAGTAGTTTTTTAATGAAAATTGAACAAAATCCAATTATGAGTTTTGTTTTCACCTATGCAGATAACAGCTCAATTAGTTACATTTGTAGCATGAATTTCTTTGGATAATTAGTCTCATGGACTTTTGCCAGGAGGCATATTTCCTCTTTCCCAGAGTTTTCTAGCAACAGCTAAAATACTAGACAAGCACTCTTACAACAGATTATATTAAGAAGTTTAATTAGTAGAAAATAAAATATTATGTTGATATTAAGCAATAAGTGGTTAGACTGCGTATAGACACTGAGAACTATTTGGTTTGTGTAACTCTTCTTATCCTACCAGCAATTGTGAACCTTTAATTCCATTCCTGGCTTGTCAGAAAACCTCCATTGTTTGCCCCATTGTAGTGAGGCTTCTGTTTTCAGTCTTGCTACTTCTAGAGATCCCTTTGCATTTGCTGGCTTCTGACTTATAAAAGGTACATGTATTTTGATATTCATTCACATGCAGAGCTGATTCCTTCCTGAATGTTATCATTATCATGTAATATACATCAATATTTTGTAGCTAGTCTAGAAATCTTTTTGAATCATCTCCAGCTATATATTTCCTCTTTGCCATAAGTAATGGATACCTTGACTTCTCCAATCCACAGATCAGACAGCCCATTTTCTATTCAAGCTTACAATTCCACTGAAGCATACAATGCTGAAATATTTTCTGAAGTGACTTACAGGAGGAGGGGACTTTCTTTTGCAAATGATACAATCAATGACAAGTTTTCTGTTTTTCTTTTTATTAATAATTCATGTTCTTTCAGTTTCCCATCATTTTATTTTCTTGTAGACCGACAAATTCCTTTCCTGGAAGAACACAGTTTATTCTTATATACTGAAGATTTATTAAGTATCCTTTTGGTAAAGCAATGGGATGAATGTCAATATTTTCATATATTTATGAAATATTAACATTTTAGAATATTTTGAATTCTATTTCTAATAAGGTACATGCCAAGCTCTCATTATGAACTGTCCAGAAGATTGTTGTAAAGCTGGCAATATACGTTTTTCTTTCTCAGATTTTAGTATATATACTTTTGTATGTCACTGCAAAACAACTTAATCCTTTCAGATGGTAATTTTTATTTGTTAAGAGTAAGTTTCATGTTAATTTTCTCATCAACTTGACAAGCAATCTAATTTGTATTAAATTCTTAGTTTAGTATCATAATTGAACAAATTTACCCATAGATACCTCTTTTTTTTTTAATTGAAATCTTAGGAGTCAGTACCCTCACTGAAGTCTCCCCCTTCCCACCCCCCACTTCTATTCTGGCAACATTCACAATCAGCCCGGAAGCATTGCTTATATCTGTCAACCCATGAGGAGTTCCATAATGTATAGCACTATCTGATGTGTGGTATGTATGAATGATGCATCCTTTCTAAAAGCTGAAATCAGTTTGAGAAAATTGGAAGAATGAGTCATTGCAGGTTCTTTCCTCAGAATATACACTTAACTCATGCTGATTCTCAAGAGTTGAGATTCTCTGTGATGGTGAACAGGGCAAAAGAGAGAGAAAAGGATATCTCCCTGACTCCATTCTGGTGAGTATGCAAGTTTAATACAACTGTATTGAAAAGACTAGATTCCTTTAGAAATACCCTGGCTATATCTGTGGTAAAATGTCTTAATAGGCAAAGTTCATTGAGCGTGAATGGCCTTCCTTTTAATAATCTTGTAATTATCACTTGGCCTCATCTCCAACCAATATGTATTTCTCTATCAACACTAAAATCATAGCTAAGTAAAAGTAGAGTGAAATTCAAAATTGTTGCATATATGTGCTCAAATGTTAAAAGATAGTCATACCAATGAGTCAAAATGCTAATCAAATATTGAATTGTTCATTGAATTATATGGGAAAATAGATAGAAGGTTTAACTGACTATGTAAAAGTAGCATTTAAAAAATAAAAATAAAAAAATAGAATAATAGAAAGGCAGTAGGAAATGGAGTCAAGAAATAATTGTTTTTTTTATGTTCTCTCTGCACTCACATAAATTTGATTTTATCTAGTTTCCATATTCCCTCAGTCGAAGTCTTCCCAACAATCCATTTGGAAAGATAAATTTGGAAATATCTATGGGTGTTTTGGCTGTACTAATGAAGAAAATTCAAGAGTGCCTAAATGTTTTACTCTATGTGGAAAACTCTTGAACAACAAGGGATTGCCCCAAACAAAATGCTAATAGCTCCCTCATAAGTAAATTGGGCTAACAATATCAAACACCTCTTCCAACTTTAATATTTTGTGGTCGTTATTATCAGATTATATTGAATCATACAGTTCCAGCACTAAACTTAGTGTTATAATTAGCAGGATTGGAAATGGAATGTAACAAAAAATTCTGGATATTTTCACAATAAAAATATTATAGAAAAGTAAGAGAAACACATTAATCACAAAAAGTAAGAAAATATATTAATATAATATTTTCAATATAGCACTATGTTAGAATTCTAAAATGACTGGTGTTTTCAGTAATAGAAATCTTTACATTTTTAGACAATCTTATGTGTATATTTAAAAAGCTGAGACATACTCATAGTTCAGCCTATCTCAAAGCATTATTCCCACTGTTACCTCAGAAGAGAGGCAACCTAAGAGAACATAAGCTGAATTAAAGGAACATAGCTGGAAGTTTCTAGAAGCAGGAAAAAAATATTCTCCAGAAAGAATAAATATAGATATGCTATATATGTCATATATATGCTATATAATATATTATCTAATATGATGCCCTACTGAATCTGTGTCAGACTTCTAAACACTAGAACTATATATAAGATAATAAATTGTATTGTTTCAAACAACAGAGACTATGATAATTTATTATAGAGCAATAGAAAACAAATAAAGATGGGTAAAATATAATATTTAATATTCTATTTGAGGAGATAAAACATTGTTTAAACACACAATTGGTCTTTCATATTTCCCTTATGTAAATTTCTTTTTTTACTTATAATTTTAGGAATTCTTCATACATATTGGATATTAATTTGATTATTATATACTTCATAATTTTTCCTAACAGAATTAATGTTTTTAGTTTATCTCCCATTTAAAATTTTAATGTAATATATAAACATCTTGATTTTCAACATTTTATACTTGAAGCTTATATAATATCATAATATAATGTCATTTAAATTAAAAAAATACAAATAAGATCCCTTCAATGACTTGCCTGTTTGATCTAATTAATTTTTACAATCAGTAAGTGGTGCTAGGAAACATGGATAGCCACTTGCAAAAAACAAAAAAATACTTAATTCCATTTGCAAAGATAAATTCAAATTGATTGAAGATTTAGATATAAGGACCAAAACAATAAAGTTCTTGAAAAAATATAGGTTATACATTACAGACCATCTACCACAAAGGCATATCTGGGACTCAACTCCAACAGCAAGGGAAAAAAATAGCAAAAATAAACAAGAGGTATTTATTCAAATAACATGAAAATTCTAATATGAAAAATTATTTACACCATGTACATAGCAGCACTGTTCACAATTGCCAAGTTAAGGGACCAACCCCAGTGCCCTTCAGTGAATGACTGAATGGAGAAACCAGAGCATATACTCAATGGAATATTACATAATGGTGAAAAAAGATGGAAGAGTGGCAAATGGGACAAAATGGATAGACCTCGAGGTGATTATGCTGAGTGAATTCAGTCAAAAAGTAAAAGAGATCTTTTGATGGTTTCACTCATCTGCAGAATTTAAATACCCCATAAGACAATTATACACAAAGAATAGAAGTTTAGAGTTTAAGTTGGAAAAAACTTAGGAAAAAAAAAGAATATAATAGTTACCAGAGGGAATAGGGGAAAATGTGGAGAAGGTGGGGGAAAGAAGTAGAGGGTTCTGGGCACAAGTGGTTTGGTGAAAGGACAAACAAATATTTTCACAAGCTGTAAAGACTTTAGAATTTCCATCATAGAGATAAGAAAACCAAGTGTCAGATCATTAAAATAATTTTTATAAAAATAAAAAAGATGTAATTAAATTTCAACTTTTTATGTTTTCATGCCTTCATATATAAAGTATACATAGCAGCCTATATTTCAAAGATCTATGTAAAGATTTAGATATATATTTAAGAGCCTAGAAGAAGAGGGAGTCATATGAAGATACCAACCAAGGTAAGCTCCTTTCTCATCCTATATATATTTTATTCTAAAAACATCCTACATCCTAAGAATTGAATATTATTATCATATTGGTGAGTACACTTAGGCTCAGAGAGGTAAAACATGACTTGTACTCATCATGTACCTAATAAATGGTGTGGTCAAATATAGTATGGAAGGCTGTGGGACACTGCACTTTCTGTTTTCTCCAGAGATTTTCTAATTCACATTCTGAACTTGGTACCACATGGACAGTTCTTTTGATCTAAATAGTCCCTTCCTGTTGAAATCCCCTGAGTTTACTTCTCTTTGGTTTTTCAGGCCACTGGATTTAATTAAAAACTGAGTTTCTCTTTGTAGTAAAACCTTCAAGAAAGGGACCTATTTTTAATGATTTGGAAAATGGAGAATTAAAAAAATCTGAGCCTGTTGTTGAAATCATTAAGAAAGAGTTTTGGTGGTAGTTAGTAGCTACTTTCACTGTGGATGGAGAGAAATAAATGTTCCATGGTAGAGCAAAAACACTGTGAAGGGAAAAGATCTCTTCCCCATTTGTAAAAATAAAAATACCTGTATTTAATAAGAAAGTGCCAAGATGGCTATATTTATTGTGAGAGTATAAAAAACAATCAGTATTTGCTTCTATAATTAACAATCGTACCAAAACTTTTAGTTCATAGCACTGTGTTGCATGGTGTTTTCTGATGTCTGTGTGTGGTACAACTATCAATAATTAACGGTACATCCAAACATATGCCCATAGATTTCTTTGTAATTTTCATGACCCTAGTTTGTATTCAGTTTTTATACTGGAAATTGTTGGGGGAGGGAACATTTAAATTCCTTAAACAAAAGGAAGAGTTTTAACCACTTAACTCCTACTGGTATTGGCGAGTCATCTTGCATAACTCTGTACTTACCCTGAGCATATTAATATTGTTAGTTATCATCCAGATCTTTTAGGTGAGTACATCATCTCAAATACCCATTTTTAAAATATTTATTTATACCCATTTATTAATCAAAATTCTAAGACAGAAAAACACTGAATGCCTTATCAATACTTAAATTGCTACTTAGTGTCAAAATATGTGTTGTAATGTAAGTATTCGGATAACTAGTTTAGCCCTCATTTGAATATATGTGAGTTGGTTTGAAAAAGATAAATTTTTGTGGCATCTTATTAAAAGGGTAAATCTCAATACTAAAAAAGAGCCTCCTCAGAAGGTAATACATCCCATCCCCCTTGAGTTTATGATTATCCACCCTATACCCTCCTAAAAAATGACTTTTATACCTTTTAACTTATATGACAAAAAAAAAAACTCATTAAACTTCCACAAATAAATGCTTGCTATTATCAGAATAGTTTTCCTTGTCTATAATAGAATTTATGGTCAACCTTTTTCTCCTTTGAAATCTGGGAGTTTTAATCTCTTCAGGATTGATATAGAACTACTTTTACATGTACCCCATTGTGGGCCTGTTAGTGAGCATATCCTGGCCGTGGACTCAGGTATAATGCCACTTATATGTGTAGTGGAATATTCAAATGTAAGGGAACCTGTACTGAGGCAGATATCTGCTTCATAGAACATAACTCATCACTTTGGCAGAATATCCTAAGAAGCATATTTCTACCAAACATATACTTTAAATTTATATAATAAAATGTTAGATATAGAGAGAACCCTAGATATTATTTATCCCTTGCAAATATCTTTACACAGCTGGCAACTAAGACATACAGAAGTTATCCCAAGGCACCTAGTTGGTGAAGGATAGATTTGGAACTTAAGTTCAAGTTTTCTGATGCCAACCACCTGGCCAGACTCAAGAACATATTTTGTTATTATTGTGTGGTAGAAATAAACATAAATAAATTGAAAAACAACTTCAGATTGAACTTTTCACTTAGAGATGTTTTCTTCTATATATCTCTTATCATCCTGAGAACTTTGTGTTTCTTTCATGTATTTACTAGCATCATAAATACTATTAGTCTAAAGTATGAATAAATAAAAATATGCATGCAGAATAGACAGCTTAACCTGTCTTAACTTTAATAATTTTTCACAAATATTAAAAAAAAATCTCATTTTAAACTGAGAAATAATGGAGCTCATTTACTACCTTCAAATGTATGAGCAAAAATTCCAGGTGCATCATTATCATGAATAAGTACACTGAAGACACTGCAGAGTTACAGAGTGAAGCAATGTCCACTAGGAAAATCAAAGGCAGAAAATGTTTCACTTTGATCTCTCTTGCCTGGAGGAAACATTTTTTTCCCCTGCATTAAGGATTTTCCTTCACGGATTTCGAACACATATGATGTCTATCAACAAGTCAAGTACTGGTCTTTTTATTAATAAAATTATATGTGGTATGAAAATTCTAAATCCTGCATTTTAGCTTATAAGGGTTTACTTGAACAGAGCAGAATAAATAAGACATATCAAAAAGTCTGAGCTCTCAATTCAGACTTTCTGGCTGATCCCTCTCCCTCTCCCTCTCCCTCTCCCTCTCCCTC
>JAGFMF010011464.1:871296-971775 GCA_019455555.1 Galemys pyrenaicus
TCCTTCCTTCCTTCCTTCCTTCCTTCCTTCCTTCCTTCCTTCCTTCCTTCCTCCCTCCCTTCCTCTCTCCCTCCCTCCCTCCCTCCCTCTCTCCCTCCCTCCCTCCCTCCCTTCCTCCTTTCTGGATCTATGTTTCTCCAATATTTTTAAATAGTTTCCTTCTTTTTAATTCAGTGGATAACTACTAATATTCTTCAAATTTCACCTAGATATCCATTCTTCAGGGAACCTCTGCCAACACAGCCATGTGGTTAGCTCCTCTAGTACACATACACATTAGTACCTGCATGTTTTACTTGTTCCTCTTGCAATAATTATTAATATAATAACATGTTTTTGAAATTCCCATTAACCCTCTGGTTTATTTTTTTTAACAGCAGGGGGAAAGTCTGTCTTCTTTTGTTTTTTTTTTTCCCACTAGTAACTAGTGTAGTGCTTAAAGCTGAATAAGCACTCAATATTTATTGAGTGGATATATTGATTTTGTCTCCAATTGATTGTTATCACCATCTCTAACATTTGAGGAAAGTGCTACTTAAAACAGAGAGGCATTTATTTGTATTGTTTTTCTGATTCACAAATTCTGTAAAAGCAGTGTCATCTGATAGATGAATATTGTGTGATATAATGAACACTAGACCAAAATTGATAGATTCTGGGTGCCATTAATGATTCTGGTGACTTTAGAAGAAACTCAGGCTTAACATTCTTTTTTTAAAAAAATAAAGGGTTATACTAAAGTAAATTTATGTTCTGTTGTAGACTTAAAGGAGCTTCTAAAATGCCTACCAATAGCATCTGTATAGATAGGAACCAAGAAATACCTTTCATTATTCATCAACATAATATAAAGTTATATAAATAATAGAAAAAAGGAGTTCTGGGTTCAAAGTTCTCTAACCTTTCACTTAAATATATTTCTATCAATTTATTATTTCAGTTAACATACTATTTCATTTATGTTACATTAGATTTTTAGAGGAGACTGTGACAGTCCCCAAGAAACCATATTGTGGTCAGAGATACAGACAGTAGGGAGTGAACCAACAATAGGAAAGCTAGACACTGTCTTTGACTCAATCCCTTCCTCTTATCCTGTGTCTTATACCCTCCTTCTGATAATTATTGAGGAAGCACTTAAGTATTATTAGTTCTAGTTTTTTAATTTAGTCTATAATTTTGGTATTGGGAATACATCTACAAATTAAAATAAATTTAAATAATAAACCAGTAATATTATATGAATCAAATTCTATGATGTTAATAAACCAGTTTGGTTATTGAAATATGTATCTACATGACAATGAACTCATCTTTGAAAATCAATCTATTCTTAGAAGTAAAGATCTCCTGTCTAATAATATGTAGTGCTTAATTTAACTTAGATGGAAAAAGTAGCATGGTAAGTTGTAAATAATACCAGTATTAAGGTGAGTGAATTTGAAATTAGCCTTCTTACTTTTAATAATTGTATTTGCTTGAACAAGTCACTTAGTTTCTTTTTCTGTGACATGGGATCAGTCTTATCTTGCAGAACTGCAACCATTAGGAATAATCTACTAAATTATAAGATTCCTGGCAAACGAATGATCACTGTGATTATTAGTGAAGATAGGAATAAAGAAGAGTATTTTCTAAATGATTCTTCATTGTTTGTGACCTTATTTAATCTGATGATCTGAGATTAAAGTATATGGTTATAAATTTAAGATTTCTCCAATAGTTCTATCACTTTAAGAAGGACTGATTTAGACACTTTATAGAATGGGGCTTTCTTGCAAATGAACTATAATATATGCGTAAACCTTTTATAAAATTCTGATGAAGTATTCCCCTTTCACATAAAGTGATAGGTCCTCCTTATGCTAGATAGTTAAGGGTCATTCAGGATGCAGGGATTCTAATCAGATTTGGAGAACACAGAAGAAAATTTTCCTGGTTCGGCTCTTTACTGTAGAGAGGGTATGTAATAGACTTTATAATTAGCCTCTGAGCAGCAGAGGAATTACAAATAGCCTCTTAGTTGATTTATGTGCTGACAGTTGTTTCATCAAGACTGCTGAAATATATCCTAACAAAAGTATAGGAAATTTCTGGAGCATTATATGACAATTTGGAATAATTAGGAAAAAAGTCTATTTAGTTGTGAGTGGTTGAAGTTGAGGTCTCTAAAACTATGGAGAAAAGTATTTCTCCATAGTATTGCATGTGCTAATAAAATATTGCCTATAAAAATAAGATACTCAGAAATCATATTTAATGCAAATGAATTGTGGGCTTGGAAATTAGAACACCATTGCTAATTATTTTCTTCTGCTCCTAGAAAAACTGGCTGATTGTAATTTTTCTATGTTGAATATTTTGTCAATTATATTTCTGTTGGGTATGTGAGCAAATGTTGTATTTTTGTTCTGTGATTTCAGCAAAAATCCATGTTTAGGAAATGAAGTCAAAGGTATGATCCAGGATAAGGACTGCTTTGAATGAACTTCCATAGGATATTGCTACTCAGATAAGGATGTGACTGGACCTCTGACTGTAGATTTTCTGACAAAGGTCAAAGATTCAGGATGGGCATTTTAGATCACTCTTCTCACCCAGAATTCTTTCTCATTTTGCATACAAGGAAATGATGTGACGTGGTTTATGTCTTTCATCTTTTAGCACTAAAACCACTTCTGTGTAACTGTGGAGGAACTAACGGCATAGTGGACTTCAGTCTCTCTCTTAATTTATCATCCAAAACAGATATCAAGAAGGGAGAATTGGTACTCTCAAATCTTTTAACTTGAAAGAAATTGAGTTTTCTTATGACAGTGTGACTTTAGGTAGGATAATACTGAAGGAAGGGATCTGTGAAAGACCATGAAGGAAAATGGAGAAAGATGGAATTGATGGCAAGGTAAATAACACTCTTGCTATAATTTATAATCCTTTTAGATTAGTGATTTAATATGTGGGTCTCTTCTCATTTCTACTCCTAATCCCATATATTGAAAGTGTTTTTACAATATTGAATTGTCTGCTATGCAAGTGTCCTGTATGTGTTTTTTATCATAGTGAAGGTCCTTACTCTTCCTTCTGTCTTGACTGTTAATCTTGAACGTTAAAGTATTATGGGCCAGAAATGGTTTTTTTTTTTGAATACTTTAAATATCTCTTTCCAATCCCTTTGTGCTTGTAATGTTTCTCCTGAAAAGTCTTCGGACTCTGACAATCTGGTATTTCCTTATAGGTTACCCATTTTTCTCTTGATATTTTTTTTTTAAAGATTTATTTATTTATGCATACAAGCACTGGGGTACAGGCCAGAGGTGTGGGGGATGGTGAGAGGATTCACCACAGAGAGCGGGGAGCAGAACAGGCAGATCAACTGAAGTACACTGCTGAGGGGAGCAGTGGGCACAGCAGGAGAGGTCTGCCGCGCCATGTGGGTCCCCTCTCTGGCCGGCAGCAGGGATCGAACTCATGCTGCAGCGGCTGTGGTTTGCTTCATAATACGTTGCTTAACCCACTGCGCCACCAGAGAGGCCCCTCTCTTGATATTTTTATAGTTGGTCCTTCTTATTGGTTCTCAATAGCTTTACCATGATGCATCTTAGTGTGTGCTTATCTGGTTGTATCTTGTGTGACACTTTTGGGCTTCTTGCATCACAACTTCTGGCTCATTTCTCAGATTGAGAAGGTTTTTTTCAATTATTATTTTTTAAATAAACTTTTTATGCCTTTTTCTTTCTCTCCTTCTGGGACAATTGTGGTACCAATATTATTTCTTTTTATGTTGTCTCAGAGGGCTTTTACCTGTTTTCATTTCATGTTCTGCAATTCTTTTTTTCTTTACATTGTTCTATTCTTATTTTCTCCAACATTGTACTTTTTAACAGTTTTTCTCCATAGCTTTTATTTGTCTGCCATCGAAGCCCTCAATTGTATTTTTAAATTAGCTATACTGTTTCTTACAGCTAGAAATATAATTAGAAATAATATGCATCTTCTCCAAAGAAGACATGTTAAGAAAGATTTATCATCACTTATCAACAGGGGAATATATATCAAAACTACAATGAGATGCTACCTCACATCCATGAGAATAGTCTATTTAAAAAAGAATGCTGGCAGTGCATCATAGTTTACAATGTACAGGACTTGTAAATCCTTCAACAGGTTAACCTTTGAATATATATTTTTTGTTTTCTATTGTACATGATTTTCCCCCAAAATTTCAATTTGTAGTTATTTGTTAGTATTTATAGCATTAAAATTATTTCTTATCTTTACTGATTATCCTACAAATTTCTAAAACACTTATTTCTAGTAACTTTTTCAGATTCCACCAGGTTTTCTACAAAGATAATCAAGCCATATGCCAATAAAGTAATTTTAATTCTTCTTTTACAATCAAGGTAATTTTTGTATTTTTTCATCATAGCTTATTGCCTGTGTAGAACCTCCAGTATACCATGCAGAATCCCAGATTTTAGGGGAAAGGCAGTCAGCTTTTACATATTAAATATATTGGCTATAGACTTTCATTTATCTATATATAATCTATACATTATCAAGTAAAACAAGCTGCTTTTAATTTTTTGAGTTTTTTAAATAATAAATATCATGTTTCTCTCTAGCATATTTACCATATATTATGAAAAACTTACAAATTCCTAAACCTATTTGTGGCATCACAAGCCACTATGTGTGTCGGAAGTATCTGGCCCATTTTGTGTCATCCTGTGAGAGTCTGCACCTCACAGATTTACTAAAATCACTTTTATTCTGTCTGTTCTAATGCTACGAGCAACAAGTAAACCACCTTTCAACTCTTATCCTGGAGACTTAATGTTTTGTACAAACATCCATGATAACATACAGACTTACTTGCAAGCTGCTAAGCTAAGTAAAGTCTCAGACTCTTCAGAGCCCTTACCAGTACCAAGTTCTATAGTCTCTGGGTCTAGTAAGGTGGTCTCTGAAAAGGAAAGAGATTTGTAACCAGGATAGCCAGAGAAACACTTGTGGTTCATAGTGACCATGAAGCCAGAGGTTTCTGTGAAGGTAGAAATTATCTTCTAAAGGTCCTAGCTAAGCGCAAAGGCTAACTTACAGTCAGGCCTGAGAGTCTCAGAGGACTTTTTAATGCTATCATAAAGTACAATGTTATGATAATTTGTAATTTACAAAAATATATAAAAATAAAAATTCTATTTATAGAAATGGTTTTATTTGGTTGTTTATCAGATACTAGATGCAAAATTGTTTTCAAGTCTAAACTAATTTAATTGTTACAAGAGCCCTATGAATTTACTAAGGATTAACATTTCACAGCAGTTCATTGAAATTATCATGCCACTTTTTACTCGAATTTATGGTATTTTGGTAACAATACAGTAAGAAGAAACTTACCTGGTTTTGTTTATTTGTTTGGTCTTTTGTAAATCTGGTACTCTAAACTTAAATGTGGCTTTCAAGAAATGATAATAATGTTTTATCAATAATTAGTATTCTAAAGAAGGGTACTCAACCATGTCTGTACATTTTCCACATGCCAAGCAGTATGTTTCACAAACATCACAGCTGCAAAGACATATGCAGATTATGTACACAAAGTCGAATCACTCACATACCAACACACACACAAACACATGCACCCAGATTTTTGGCAGTTTTTCTGGGGTTTATTTCTACATAAGGTCTATGGTTTCCAGGAGTGATGAGATAAGAAAATTATGTTGAACAGGAAACAGTTTCTGCTCTACAAAGATATGGGTACAAACTATTAGAACAATTTATTTGACATATGAATGTACTTGCTCAAACATAAATCAATGGCATGTAGTCCAATCTTTCATACTATTGAGATTCCTAAGCTCACAGGAACATTTTTAGTCCATAAACTCTGGAAATATTCACTGATAATACTTTAGCTAATTATGCTTAATTTGACACCCTGTTATCCATGTTTTGTAAAATTGTCCTCAGTGAAGATCTTAGCATGGCAATGAATGATGAAATTGCAGCCATTAATCTTAAAATTGAGTCAGAATAAATTACCTCGTGTGTGTGTGTGTGTGTGTGCAACTCTTTTCCTTTACCCTGGTGACTCCCATAACTTAAATATAACAAGAACAAGTAAATGAGCAAACTACTTGGTAAAGGACAAAGGCAGTCATAAATTAGCATTTTTTAAAATAAATGAATGGTAGTAAGAGCCTCTAAATCTTTCCTGGCAATATATTCACAATATTATTCTTTATATTTGAAGATAACACCATGTTATCTTAATTTTGGCTTATTGGGGTGAAGAACTAAATACCATACACAATATAGTACATGGTATTTATATTCCATTCTTGGTTAACAACAACAAAAAATAACCCATATGTTTGGGGCTGAAAATGAAGTCTATCTAAGAAACACAACTTTCCTTGTAGCAATGAGTGATTAAGTTAGATAGTAATTGAGAATGACTATTGAGACTATTGAGAATGACAGTGTGTTGGGAACTCTGGTTACAATTTTTTCTGTCTGGATTTAAACACTTTTTCTCTGTCTTCTCTCTTTTCCCTTCAGAGGATTAGAACATGCTATTTTGATTATCATATATCATGTATAAGAATGACACTTTGATATTAGGGGAAATAATCACAGCCTAAACATGGTATATGATCAAAATAAAATGATAGAAGATTGACTCCCTATGGCATCATTGAGATGCACCATAATGGGCCTCCCTGGTGGCGCAGTGGGTTAAGCAACGCACTATGAAGCAAACTGCAGCGACTGCAGCATGAGTTCGATCCCTGCTGCTGGCCAGGGAAGGGACTCACATGGCCTAGCAGACCTCTCTGCCTTGCCCACTGCTCCCCTCAGCAGTGTGTTTCGGTTGGTCTGCCTGTTCTGCTGCTGCTCTCCGCTCTGTCTGGTGAATCCTCTCACTGCCCTGGACTCTGGCCTGTACCCCAGCTCTTGTATGTATAAATAAATAAATCTTTAAAAAAGAAAAAAAAGAGATGCACCACAGTGAATATTCTACACAACGACCTCTTCTTATATAAACAAAAGATATCTTTTTTTGTTTAAGTAACAAATACAAAATACTGAAATGATTTGTTGTCAGTGAAATGTAACACGAAACATTAACTACCTTAAAACTTGGCAAGTTGGTTCTGTGAAAAATATGGTAATCAGAGTGAGATATGAAAGAATGTGGAAGCAAAGGATTCCTCATATAGAAATGGCACAGGAACTATGGTGGTGGATGAGTAGAGGCTTACACACGCATACATAAATGTGAAGCCACACCCCGAAATTGGTAAATCAGTGATAAATCAATCAAATTCTATTTAAAGAAAGGGAGAAAGAAGTGCTATATAATTAAGACAAATAAATTGTGTCCTCCATCATGCAAATTAATTTTGTTCACTAGACAAAATTTATTTGTATCCTAAAGAAAAGATTATCCTAAACATTACAATCTGTACGCCCTATAAGATATTATTAATATTATTTTGCTTATCATTACTGATTGTCTACATGAGTTCATTCTTTAAATTCACCTTTAAAATTTACTGATTTCTTCATTAAATTAGTGAACTATGTAAATTAGCATCTGCAGATTTTATACTTGTATGAATAAATGTTTTTATTTTTTTGAAAAAAAATGTCCTATTGGTACTAACTCCATTTTATAAGTAAGCCAACTGTAATGCTGAATATTAGCTGTTCAATTAGATTACTTAACTACTAGCACATTAAGGCTGAAGTCTAGTTCTTCTTCTCAACTTATGCGTATAGAGTAGTACTAAAATTTGTGTTTGTATGTATAACTCTTTCTCTCCCTGGAATTCAGATTTAACCTCTGACTACTAATATATTTGCTAGCAAGCACATATACAGAGCCTGAGTTGAAAAAAAGAGAGTAAAAGATATGGAGTCCAGGAAACAATGTTAGAATAGACTGTTTCATTGATTTCCTTCATTATTTTTATTTACATGAGGAGTAAAATGAGGAACTACTGAACAAACAGAGAAGGCCACATGTTAATGAATGCAAATCTGCAATGTAAATTTTATTTTTCTTATGGTTATTAAATTGCTACACCCCTTGTAAATAGTGAGCATTGAAGTGTAAAGAAAGAAGACTTTTTAAAAAAAATTATTGTGTTTTGTTGTGGTCCTATTGTGTAGTAGTTAGTATATTTGTGTCCTTCTGGCCACTAGTTTTTCTTCCAACTGTTTGAGTATGATTCCCTCTTAGAGTCAAAGATGTTTCAATTTAAAACAATGGTGAACATATCAAAGAAATAAGGGATTCTTTTAAAAATATCTTGTTTTCTATTTTTAAAAAAGAAAGAAGATTTAAGGAGGAAAATGGGATTCTGTTTATGAATGCCACATGGACTGAAAGATGTATCTAATTAGAACTACTGTTTCTCTGTCAAAGACTGAGAACTGTGTAGAAAGAGAATACTCCTCTTCACTCCCTGGACAGAAACATTCTATCATGTTTATTTTCATCTTTGAGTCTGTGGTCAGTAGGGGAAAAGGAGAGTGAGCACTACTATGTCTTTGAAAGAGATCTCAAAATTCTTGGCAGAATATTTCTTTTTCAAAGAACAACATGCATAAAATAGCCCCAACTCACTCAGCTGTGCTCCTTACCTGGTCAACAATCCTCAGTTAACAAAGACCTAAGTTCAAACCACCGTTTCTCAAACTGCTGTGGGGAAACCAGTCAGGTGTTACCAGGTTGGAAGGGAGAGGGGAAAGAGTAGGTAATTTACTATTAAATATTCTTGTGAAACCCTTGCCCAATTAAAGTTAAATGTGGGTTGTTTTTCTGCTGTTGTTGTATTGTTTTTGCATATTTTAGAGACTTTGTTTTCCTAACTTAACTTCATTTATGATTTATATTAGCTTACTGAGGTTGAGTTGCATGGCTGGTGGGCATAGTAGCACCCTACTGTTTGGAAAGGGGAACCTAGATCAAGATCATACATGATGCTGAATTAGAAATTCTGTGATGGAAATAACTAAGCCTCTTTTGGCCCTCACCTATCTCCTTGACAAGCACAGTGCACATTCAATACGTGTTTTCAGACTTCAGTGCCATCTCTTTTTTACTCAACCCTTTTAATCACATTTTCTACTTTAAGCAAATCATTTAATACTCAATGCAGTTAGTTCGAGAATCAAATTGCACCCTGAAAATTAAACATCTTCAACCTTCATAAACACTGCAAATACAGAATTACAGGATGCTGCAGCTGGTCATTGAGGATTATCTGATTCAAATAATTTTTGTGGCAGTGGAGAAAATGAAAGGTACTTGAACAAGGTCACACAGCTTATCATTGTCAAAGTACAACTGGGAGCCAGGTCTCATAATTTCTAACTCAATGCATTTGACACCATGGTTATTATTCTTACTTGATGTGGGTTTTGGAATATTTATTAAGTAACATATTCAAGGGGAGGTGTAAATCATAGTTACTAGCAGGATATTTGAGAGAAAATAGTAGAAAATAACTTAATAATTGTCAGATACAATAGAGTATCTATATTAAAGCTGTGCATGGTAATAAAAACTAACAGACAAATAAAAAATACAAAAGACAAATAACCTCTAAAATTGTCTCTGAGCATGGTTATTTTTATAGTTTTGAACTCACAGTTCTAAGTGCAATGCTCAGAACATTGTATCAAGAATTATGTAAAATAATAGATTAACTTGACTTAAACGCCAAAAAGATGAAGATTTGGACTGACACTGTTTATGATGTCCATAGCTTTCTTGCTTGCTCTCTTTCCCTTAACATAATTGGCTATGACTGGGCTAATCATGTTGTTTTCATTGTAATGTCATTGCAATTTATGATTCTATAAGGTACATGAATAGATTTTTTATTTCATTTGCTTTGCATTTCATTTTAATGCCACCCAAGAAAATTACCTACACAACTAGGCATGCTACCTTTTATTAGTTTCACTGTTTCCTTTTTTATATTTTTGATCACCATCAAATTTTGTTTTAGCTGTATTGTAAAATTAACTCAATTTCTGAATTAGATCATTTACCTTTAGACCCTTTCTTGTGAATTGCTTATCTGTATCATTATATTAAATGTGAGCATATACCCACTAAGACAAAATTATCACAATAATCTGATTATTATTGCATAACATTTATGATACAATTTTATTTCCAAATAAGAATCTTGCTTTAGATTCTACTTTAGTCTTTCTTTTAATAATTTTTAAGAAGTAAAGATATAAAACACCAATATAAAGATATTTTTCACAGACAAATTAGTTGTATCAACCACTTATTATATGTAAATGCACAGTTTCTATTCATAAGACTAAACACAAACACAATCAGATAATGCTATTTTCATACACTTTATGGCAAATGAAAACTGTGATGGGATTGGCAAGTACTGGAGAATTAATGTGACCCTGTAAATTATGCTCTACAATGAAACAATTTCCGTTGTGTATTTTTCCCTTAGAATTGGAAGTCAATTTATTCCTCTCTACATTGGGTTATCTAGTCACAAGCTTCCAATGTCTATTTGTGTTTGGAACTACCTTACATTTGAAATTAGATTTTTTTTCTTTTTCTTTTTAGCCACAACTTAATGTGTTTTACAATATCATTATGGTTCCAGTCTTTTTTATATGCAATGGAAGACTCTAAAGGCATAGGCAAAACTACCAAAGAAAACTGAGTATAATGAAGACTGGGCACACCATTTCAAGGGTCACCCCAGAACTTTCAGTCAAACCTAAATTTTAATGGAGTAAAAAGAAATATATTAGAAATAAGACAATGGACCCTGAATGTAGTCAATTATGCTAAACCCCATGGAGGCAATTATGCCAAAGCTTTGGTCTCTGAGGGTTTATTGACTCATAATTTGGCTATTATAAATAGTGCTGCAGTGAACAGAGACGTGTATATAACTCCTTCAAATAAGTGATTTTTCAATCTCCATATAGATACCTAGGAGTGGAATTTTTGGATCCTGTGGTAGCTCTATTTTTGATATTTTAAGAAACCACCATGGAGGCTGGATCAGTCTATATTCCCACAAACAGTGTACCAAGATTCCTTTATTTCTGTAACTCTGCAAAGAGCAAACAGGAGCTGAGAGATGCTAGCTACAAAAGGCCCAAGTACCCTTTACCTTGAAGGCTGTGTTCTCTTTGGGAGGTGTACACTCATCCAAAGTGTGAGTGTGTAGTAAGCTCTGTGCCACTGAAAGTGTCAGGTCACCCACAAGACAAGTGTTGGAATGGGTACCGCTCCCAGTGGCCCTGTATCATTTCTAGTCAATCACAGCTCAGACTCCTACTCTTTCCAATGGTCTCTGCCTTTCCTCCCTGTGGACATGCCAATTGTCAAGTTCTCAGCTCTCTGCCAAATATATTTGATCACTGGTAGATGTCAACCCACTGTGTGTCCTAGTCAATGAAGCATGAACTGTTTGTGTATCTCTTCTGGTGCATGTGTACTTGTCTCTAATGAACAAGGAGTTTTTCGATCTCAGTCTGATCCATGGGCCTCTATGGAGTGTCCTTCAGGAAATTTGTTAGATATTCTTATTACGATTGAAGCAAGAATCCTCCTTTAGCACGGTTGGTAACGTCATCCAAAGATCATGTTTCTTACTCTATCAATGATAAGTGGTAAAGAAGAAGACATCCAGTAGAAAGATATTCAAATCATCCAGGGGAGATATGATTTTAGTGATAGGATAGTTGATTTAAGTTGTTAAGGAATGGAATAAATTCAAAATAATGGAATTTTAATACATCTTTAAGACAAAGCTAACAATTTGTTGACAGATTAGTCACAGGATATGAGAAAAGAGAAGACACAAGACAAATTCTGGAAGAATAGCTAAGGGAGTTTCAAGGGTAAAATATAACTTAAAAATAGAAGAGCTGTATTACCTATGGAATGATGATAGTTAGGAAAAGAGAGAGCTAGACTGAAGCAATGGATTAGGGAAAAGAGATGGGGTCAAATGGACTTGAAAAGATAAGCTTTCTGAGCACAGTCTTATCTACAGAAGATGGTAGGAAGGCAGAGTGTGTGGGTGAGCAGATGTGGGCAGAAAAGAAGTGGTGTCAGCAAGTGCCATATATTCATGTTGTTGCTCATTTCTCTTTCACTATCCATAACTTTGTATTTTTATACTAAAGTCATGTGTCAAAATCCTTTAGTCTGCATGCTGCTTAACCTTAAATGTTATTTTATTAGAGCAAGGCAAAGGTATAAAGAAGGTGAAATAGAGAGAGTAAGGGGTCAAGGGAATAGAGAAGGAACAAAGAGAATGGGGAGACATGAAAGCAAGATGTAAAACATAAAAGAGACAGAAAGAATAAAGAGAAAATAGAGATTCAAATTAGGGCTTCATATTTTAGGAATCAAGGTGAGAAGAAACAAAGATTTGATTAGAATTGATAAGTTAAAAGCTTGGTAGTGACAGGAATTAATTTTTTTAAGGACTAGCTAACAGTGAGATTTGCATAACTGTCACTCAAAAATATTTACATAATTAATGAAGTGCTCAAATTGGCAGAGACTTGCAAAGGGGGAGGGCATTACTCTCTATTGATGTTTTTAGAATTTAACCTGGAAACAAAGGGATCTAGAGCCTTGTAAAGGTTTAATTCAAAAGATGGCATTATATATATTGAGACTAATTTTTTTTAAAATAGAAGAATGTAGAGCAGAGAAGTTAACAGTTCTTACAGTTATATATTATATATTTATTCTCAAATACCTTATTTGTTCCCAGGAGTGTTAACATTAAAAAAATAACAATTTGGCTTACCCTGTAATATAATTGCATGGACAGAAGATAGTTGTCATACCTTGTCATTTTATTTTACATCATATATTCTTGTTAGATATTAGAAAATGTACTTTCTAATGTTTATATCATTTTCTGTGAGCTTAGATGATGGGCATCTACCTTTGACATAAGCTTCTACTGCTGATGCACCCGGAAAAATCAATTATGTGAGCATAAAATATTAAACAAAGTTTGTATTACTGCAATTTTGACAATGTTTACCTTAATTATGAAAACTGAGACTGCTTTTTCTAAGGGATTTGTATTTTTTACTTGTTTAAAACAGAGCAAATATACTTAAATGGTTTAGTTTGTTTCCTTCTATACTGAGGATGATCTATAAAGATAAGCAACTACTGCTTCTATGATAACGTAAGTTAAATTGCTTTCACTAACTTGAATCACTCAAATCTCTCTTGATTTTAGAAGGAATGAGAAAATACCCAAAAGTTACCATTTAAGGCATTTATACATAAGATGAAGCTTTGTGACTAGAACACTTAAATATCTCCCATGGTTTATAAACAGTCACACTTACCTTATTCCCTTCAATTTGTTTTTTTATTTTAAAAAAAACCATAACATTGAGAAAATATTCATTCTCCTTAAGTTTTAATCCAATATAAGTGGTCAGAATATAGGAAGAAGCCTTATTTATAAAGACTAATCTTATGTTACCCATTTATGCCAGGAAATTTTGAGACATTTCAACTTCATGATTTTATAGACTAGATATTTATTATCTCCATTTAGTAGACAATAGATCAAAGACACAGGAAAGCAAATGCCTTGGCTAGTAGCTTATTAATGTAGGAATGTAAATTACAATTAAAAATAATTAATTTTCAAGTTTATTCCCTCCTATCCTTTCTCTCAGTGAGACATAATAAGAGAAGAAAAATTTCAAATGAATAAGACTGGGGAGATTTTCAAAATCCTCATTCCATTCTATTTCTAGACATTTTTTTACCATAAAAATATATTTATACTGTGATTTTAATTTCTAAGATTCAAATTACTCATAAAATTAGAATGATGGCAAAGAAAATTAAGTCAATTCAAAATGTTTCTGTTGAGCACTTATTGTGTGTAAAGTTTCCTCTTAAATTTCCTTGGGAGAGTTAAAAGGGAGAAATGAAGAAAAATATTTTAACCTCTATCATCGCTACTGACTGCAGAGAGCTTCATGTCTTTAAATTGCTTTCATAATTGTATTAATCAAAAAATATTTTTGGAAACTTCAATGTTACATCAATATGAGTTAAGGAGATCAAAGATAAAATTTTTCTAGTGGTTGACTGTCAGAAACACTAAGATCCTGAATCTTTCTGTCTTTCTTATTTAGACACCAATCAATTTTGCTCTCAATTTAACAGATTTCCTGAATTCTTTATACAGCTACTGTGGTTTAGGCATAAGGAAGCTTCATAATGCCAACATCCATAGAAAATCAAACTATTGGCCCTTATGACTGAAACTTTTATACAAGTCCATTTAATCAGAGGAAACTTCAGTAGAAGGAAATCACTCTTGATGCTTCTCTCAACCAAATTAAACCTGTGATATAGCTCTGCTGTTGGCAAAAGCTTCCTTTTGACCAAAGAATCTTTTGCAAATTCTTGAACATCAGCATTCTCAGAAAATGTCATGATAGATCAAACAGAAATAAGCCAGAATATGTAGATTCTTTCCCCCTGAAGTATACACTATTTGCCATGAATAGAGAGGAGTACTTTCTTCTATAGTAACATCATATATACCTTCCAGCTCTCAGGGTCATTTGGAAAATTCCAAGCAAGACATGCTAGAAGGAGAACAGAGCATACAGCCATGCATTGCTTGACAACATTTCAATCTACAATTGACCACATATAATACAGTGGTACGAAAATACTGCTATATAGCCAAGGTATATAGTAAGCTACACCATCTAGAGTTGTGTAATTATACTCTATGACATTTCTATACAACAACATTGTCCAATGACAAGTTTCTCAAAACTATTAAGTGACACATGACTATATGCCAAATCTGAAAAAAGAGTGTACACATGGATAATATGTTTAAAGTATTTTTTCTCATAGTAATTTAATATTAAGAAATGCAAAGTGCTGTTTTTTTTGTTTTAAGGTGAATAACTTCATGGATGAATCTAAACATTATATATTTACTTGCATTTTAATGACAAAACCATTCACATTAAGAGTAAATGTAATAGAACATTTCTATCATTGTTTCTACAACATAATGAATAAATCAGCAATTACAAATAAAGACTCATAGAAATAATTATAATAGTAAGACATAAACAATCCAGTTTTTCATAAATGTATGAAATGTATAATCAATATGGAATATATACATGCAATGGGATATTAGTCAAACATAAAATGAAATAAAAGATACTACAATGTGGATGAACCTAGAAAATATTATTTTCAGTGACAGGTCAGCCACAAAAGGCCACATATTGAATAACTTCATTTATATGAAATATCTAGAATACCTAAATTCATATAGGGAGATAGTAGATCAGTGATCATCAGAGTTGAGAATGAGAATAGAGAATGACAGCTATTGACTATAAGATTTTCTTTAGGGATGATGAAAATGTATAGAAAAAGCAGAAAGTGATGGTTCCATAACATGGTAAATATATTGCCGGCAACTGAATCATTTTAAAATAATTATTTTTATGTTAATAATACACTGAGAAGCACTATAAAACTAATAAAATACATATTAGCAGTATAATTTAATACGACAAATGATCTTGGGTTGAAAGTAAATTGTCCCTTGCAATATGAATAAGATATTTACTATGTAACAGGTTCTATTATGTTCAGCACCCAACTACCACAGTGTACATCAGGATGACTCAATCTCCCAAACATGTATTATTTCGCTTTGTCTTAAAGTATAGAAGAAGCTTCATTTTTTGTGCTTGCCATAGGATAAATGACCCAAAATAGTCTATTCTCTAAAAATGTCTTATTTGATAAAAAAAAAAAGACTTATTTGAGAAAAAACATACCAAAATCTTATGGCAGTGCTCAGTTATAGATAAGGTTACAATACAATTTGTCTTCCAAATGGCACAAATGTGAAAGTAAGAAGAGGAGGCTAGTCATACTTACTCTGGAACAGCAGGCAGAAGCCAGGACTATTCCTGGCAAACCAGAACATGTGGCTGCCAATTGTGATGGTAGTCACCCCAAACTCCAAAATCTGGCTCTGTGTCTATGAAACTTGTTAGTAATTTGATTTTAAAAACTTTATTTATTGCTCCTCATGCCTGATGGAGGAATTCACCTTCAGTTATTATTAGTGCTTTCTATGTCTCTCTAACTCCTTATTTGGAAGCACCCAGACTTTTTTAGAGAATAGACTACTTTGGATTTTTAAAGGGACAACTCTTCTTCATTTTTTGAAGGCACAGTGACATCACTCATAGTCCAGTCCTGATGAGACCTCAAAGGCCTGGGCATCAGCTGTTGCTATTCCATGCTCAGCTGTGCTACAGGTAGGTAGAAGGACACTCAAATACCCTGCTGGCATCTATGGGGCTGAACCATAATCACCCCTGTTGTTCCTTCTTTTGAGATGTTCCACATGAAAGTGATAGTTTCCACTAACTGCAGACAGCAAAGTAAAATCCCTCCTGAATGATAGAGAACTTTTTCTCACACAATCACAGCTGAGAAGTGTCTGGAAACAGAGGTTATGATGAGATGTGTTCTTATTTCTTTACCATAATTACCTTGGAAATGGGGAATAAAGTGAAAATGAATGTTCTCTAACACAATAAAATGAAAGGTCATTCTTTGTAGCATTTTAGTTATTAAACATGCTATCTATAGCTATGAATGTTTTCTAAGTATCCACTGGTGATATGAATAACTGGGAAACTACTGAGGAATCAAACTTTAAATTGCCAAAGCAGAAACAATAGCTACAATTACCATGGGCAGGTTATTGCTTGTGTTCTTAATATAAATCTTCACATAGTAGCAAGTGCAACTGGAGAAAAACTGCAGAAAGGAGAGACAAGGAGAGGCATTGGAAAACCTGAGTGATTTTAAGACTACTTCCAGGAATATGAAGCCCAACATCCATGTGAGATACTGATACAATATCCTGCTAGACTGTGGCAGATTACAGAATTAAATTGTTTCACATGATTAGATACAGAGTTTTTTAAAAGCAAACATTCAGCAGCAAATTTAAAAGTAGCTACAACAGGGAAAGAAAAATAATGTATTTGAACAAAGAATTTATCCAAGCTGTCCTTCAATTATCGAGGATATCAAAAAGTAGTTTTTGGTTTGTTTGTTGTTGTTGTTGTTTTGTCAAATTTTTTTTAGAAATTTATTTATTTAATTGCATTTGACATCATTTGCATTCCCCAGGGAGTTCCCACCACCATTCCACCCATGCACCATCACCTCAGTCCCTTGTGCTCTTTCTGCCCTCATCCTTGTCTTTGCCTTCCCTTCCTTCTCCCCCATGGTCCCTTTGGTTTATTTTTGACCTTTTGATCTTGTTGAGTTTTTTTGCTTGTTTTTGCTTGTAATTGCCCATTTCCTTGAGCTTCTTCTTTTTATTCAAAAATTTTTAAAGATTTATTTATTTATGCATACAAGCGCTGGGATACAGGCCAGAGTCATGGGAGAGGAGAGGATTCACCAGAGACAGAGTGGGGAGCAGAACAGGCAGATAAACTGAAATACATTTCTGAGGGGAGCAGCAGGCAAGACAAGAGAGGTCTGCTGTGCCATGTGGGTCCCCTCCCTGGCCTGGAATCTAACTCACGTTGCTGTGCAGCAGATGCTTTACAGTGTGGCACGCAACTCGCTGTGCCATCAGGAAGTCCCCTCAAAAAGTAGTTTCACAGCATGTAAGCCCACTGGACAATTCTCCGGCAATCTAGGAGCGTAGCAGCCAACAAACACTGCAGTTTTGTTGTTGTAAATAAAGATTCATTGGAACATGGCTCCACTAGAGAGTGTATGCATTGTCTGTGGTCTGTAGGCTTTTGCTCCATAACATCTATGGCACATGGCTTAGAAAACCTTTAAAATGTATTTATATCAGGTCTTTACAGGAAAAAGTCTGGAACCGGAACTAACAGATGACCTTTAGTCACTGAAAACACACCTAGAAAAACTTCAACATTGACAGATAGGGAACAAAATATGAATGTAATTACAGATGAGTGTATAAAACAAAAGTTGAGGTAAGTGTGGAAAATGTATTATATAATATGTGTTCAATATTATAGTGTGCTGACAACCAAAAAAAATGCTACTAAGAATAGGAAGAAAATATAGGAGAGAAAGAAGAGGGAATTAAATAAAAATAAGTTCATTGGTGTAAACTTGATGGGTGTAAACTTGAAGAGAAAGGTTACAGAAACAATGAAAAACTGATAAACCAGATAATCAAAGTTTAAATAAGAAAATAATGGATTAAGAAAATTTAAAAGGAATAAGAAAACAACTGACCACTAGTCAAAAACTACAAAACTTACAAACTATCAAAAGAAATATTTAAATGGCAAGACAACACATAACTTAAAGAAATACAGAAACTATAGCATTGAAACTGAAACATAACAGAGACCAGTCATATGAGTCATTTGAAATCAATAAATATAAATGGTCCTTTCTTATCTATATACTTATAATTATATAATGTATTTAGGTATCATGGCCAAAATAAGTGTAGAAAGGGTAAAATTCAAGAGGAGGAGAAAGAAATACAGGAAAACACAAGAGGAATTGTGAACCATATATTAGATATGCAAAATTCAAACAATGGAAAGCATTAAATGTGACAAACAATTCAAATTGTTTCTTTGCATGTGATCAATATGACAGTATACTTCAAATTTTTTAGATAAAGCATGATAATGTGCAGTTCAAGGAACAGAAGTTGTTTATTAGCTATAAAAAGAATTCAGTAAGGTTACTATATAAAATTAGCATGCAGAAATTGTTAACTTGTACATAAGAAATAACAACTGAGGGTTTATAATTGCAAGGAAACCCCAATTAAAATGACAGCAAAGTAGATAAAATGCTTCTAAGCAAACTTACAAGAAAGTATAGAAAACTTCCATACAGAAACATTGAACCATTCTTAAAAGTATGTTTGAAACAGTGAAATAATATCTCTAATTTGTGAAACTCACTTTAAAGATGTCAATTCTCTCTGATACAATTTATAAATTATATACAATTTTAATTAAAAATATTCTTTGTACAGTTATAGAATTTGCTGTTAAGGTTCATGCAAAGACATACCAGGATAGTCAGAAAAATGCCAAAGACAAGAAAAGCTCTGAGTGTGCAATCATACCAGATAGGAGAATATACTATGAGCCTCTGTGGCTAGAATAGTATGATGCTTGCACATAGTAGGACAAATCAATGGAACATATAGACAGTCCAGAAAGAAACACAGGTACAAATGGAACTTTAGGTTCTGATAAAGGTGGCATCTTACATCATTGGAGTAAATGTTTTTTTTTGTTATTGTTATTTTGTTTTGTTTTTAAATACAGTGTTAGAACAAAGGCTTAATAATTAAAAAAATAAAAATAGATTCCTAATCCTCAACATATAAAACAATAAACTGCAATGGATCAGTTGTCTAAATGTAAAGCATGTATTTATAATTTACACTGATGGCTCTCAGCATTGGTTTAATTCCAAATGGTCTGATGGAGGTAAGTTGCTGAAAACTGTTATAATATCTATCCCATAAAGGATCACATAATTATAAAGTCTAAGTGTGGAAAAATATGTGACCCATGTGGGGTGAATTCCAGAATATACCATTATGGAAAACAAAAAGTATAATTATAGAAATCTACTTTTAGAAAAGAAAAAAGGGGGATATAAGAAAATTATTTCTCTTCTCTTCCTCTCCCAGCCAAAAAGAAGAAACAGAGAAAGCACAGCCAGAAAATGATAAGATCAGTTTCTTATATGGGACAAAGAGCATGGAGGATAGACCAGAGCAGGAGAGATTGTAAGGGGAAGAGATATTCCTCTGAGTATAATTTTGTCCTGTATTATTTAGGTCATGTTCACATTTAGAAAAGGAAGAAAAGTCAATAGGAATGGGGCAAAATGGAATACTTAACCTATTGACAAGGAAACAAACAAAACACAAAACAATCTAAATAATGAAAGGGGAAGAAAAATGAATTCAAATAACTCTTGAACACATTAATTTGACTATACTCCTAGACCAGAGAGAAAAAAATTATAAACAAATATTAAACTCTTGTTCATAGGTTTTGTTTTCTTAGTGGTATCTGCTAACAATGCTAAAATACTTAATCTGTATTCTATGAGTGAGCAAGTAAGTAAATTTATTGTGAATAATGGCATCCTGTTTCTCATTTTGGTAGAAGAAATTGCTGTAGACTGAACTGTGTCCCCTCTGCAAATCATATGACAAAGCTCTAAACTCCAACGTGTCTGTGTTTAGAGACAGGGGTTTTAGTAAGTAATTAAGATTAAATAAAGTAATAAAGGTAAGATACTAATGCAATAGAATTGGTGGTTTTATAAAAAGAGGACGATTTTTCCCCCTCCCTCCTTCCCACCGATTTTGTCTTTCTTTTTCCCTCTTTCTGACTCCTCTCTCTCCCAAGTGAGGATACAGCAAGAAGGTGGTCTTCTACAAGCAAAAAAGAGAGCTCTTGACAAAACCAGTATCCTCTTCATCTTGGATTGCCCTTCCTCTATGATAGTTGAGAAATGAATCTGTTGTTTAAGCTAGGCAGTCTATGGTATTTTGTTATGGTTTTTAGTTTTAGTCAATCAAAACAGGATGAAAAGAGGAAGACAAATGAAGCTCCTGGTATTGGATTATAATAGAAATATCAATATAAATTGATAGCTTTTAATATATATATGTAGATAAGTATAGAAACAGATATAAATGTGCATGGGCGCATATATGTCCCTACTCACCTACACTTGCTTGCTGCTAAAAGCCTAGAAACAGTGGAACCCCAGTACCATGGAGCACACCTGATCTTGTTTTCCAGGCATCATTATTTACTAAAAAGGATCCAGCATCCCTTTGAGAAATAATCCCAAGGTAACTCTAGAACTGTGGTAGGGAGAGTATTTGAACTTCTGCAGTCTCAGAAAGTGGAAATACTATCAATCAGTTAATTATGAAAAAGATAGGGCATGGCAAAATGTCACTGGAGTGTTTTTAGAGCTTAACAGGATTTCACTTGCAAAATATGGGCAATTTGAGCATGAAAATTAATAATTACAATAAAAGAAGCTTTTTCCTATATAAGAAAGTAAGAAATTAAAAGCACTTGCTGACATAAATATATAAAAACAGAGAAGAAGGTAAAATGCTTTCTTAAAATATACAAGCAACCAATTTAGGCAAATGAATCATGGAGTCAGAACATTCTATGTATTAATAACTGTTTCAAGTGTCACCATTGTTAAAAGGAAATAAGACAACTTTTTAAACAATAGCATATTTACATTATCTCAAAGTATCTCCATACAAAATATTTGTTAACTGCAAAGAAAAAAGTAGTAACTTTATATTGAAGATATCATGCAGACAACAACTTAACCAAGACTGAAACATAGATCTCCTGTACCTTTCTGATCTGATTAGCTGAGAAAGATACTATATTACTTCTGTGGTATTCCTGCCAAGAGCTATAACTTTTATTTCATCATGTGGCAATATCCAACAAATCCAAATTGAGGACACACTGGGAAAAGAGAAACACAAAACTTCATTCTTCAAATATGTCAAGGTCAAGAAAGACAAATGAGGGCCAAGGAACTACTCCAAGTTAAAAGAGATTAGTCATGACAACTAAATATGTTCTTGGGTGGGTTCTGGACTAGGAATGTTTTTTGTTTGGATTGGTGTAGTTTGTCTCTAATGGCTATTAAGAGGAAATATACATAAGTACTATATACTATATAATAGCATTGTATCGATATTAATTTTCTGATTCCCATGATTTTACTGTGGTTATATAATAGTATTGTTTTTTTGGTCATCTACACAGAACTGGTTGGATATAAAAAGATATTTTTATGCAAACTCCTCTAAAGTTACTTAAGAAAAAAGCTATCTGTCATCTATCTATCTATCTATCTATCTATCTATCTATCTATCTATCTATCTATCTATCTATCTGACAACCTACCTCTCTTTCTATCTATCTATCCATATAGAAACATAGTAAGAAAAAATTATAAAGCAATAAAGGGCATGGTAAAATTTTAACATTTGGGGGATCTAGGTAAAGGGTTCTTTATACAACTTTTCCAAATTTGTAAGTCTGAAATATCCTCAAAACAAAATGTTAAAAATAAAATGCATTTTACTGTTAAAGAAGCTGAAGAGTTGATTATAATTCAGGACACTTAGAAATTTTATATACCAGGCTTTTATGTCCTTGGGCTATAAAACAATTAAAAGACATAGTACTTGTAACTGTCAGTCTAGAGTGAGTTAATTAACATGGGAATATACTGGTATTTCAAATGACAGTGATAAATTAATTAAATATATGCTAAGCTGTATTTACTTACTACCCTCCCATCCTCACTTACCAAAGTCTGACATTCTTATTTCAGGACCAGTATAACCCATTATACTCCAAAATAAATCCCCCATTATCTTAAACTAGATGTAGCAGGACACAGAGACAGATTTATAAACATGAAGTTCATTAGAGAATGTCATCAAAGTGAACACCTGTAGGAACAGAAAGAATCGGGGTTGGACAAAAGGTGATTAAGTCCAATAAAGGACAAGTTGGGATAACATGTTCAAGCTAAGATGGCCTTTCTGAATATCGGAATAGGAACAAGGGGGCGAAATTATTATACCCTACATCAACCAGTCACTACATGTGAGTTTTACCCATGGCCTTGGATAAAGTCACTCTCCCCATGCAGAGAGACTAAGGTATGAACTTGTAGCAGTTACTGTGTCTAACTTCTAGAAAAGGAGCACTGCAGTATGGAGGGTTGAGTTTGGGGTTCTGGACCTGTACCTACAGTGTCTAGCTTTTAAAATGAAAGTTCCATGTGGTCAGATATAAAAGATATATCTCACATACCTAATGGTCTAGCTAAAAGAGTCACTCAATTAATGTAGGTCTTCTGAATAAAAACGGAAACAAGAATTTGATGAAAATTCATCTGAACTTTCAGAGGGAAGAACACATGCAAAGAATCATTAGCAAAGGAGACAGATAAGTGTTAAAAAAAAAAAAAGAAGACTGAGAAATAGTTGAAAATAAGAGAGGAGAGTTGGTGTCACATTGTATTTGCCCTTGAGAGCCAAGGATAAATAATATCACAAGTGTTAGAAAAATGTTCTTATCTTTCAAGGAAAAGTACAGAGGAAAGCAAGGGCATTCAACAATATTTATTTATAAAAGCGAATATGTGGGATGATTGTGGCCTGAGGGACCAGTTAACAAGGCTGCTGAGAGTAATCTCAATATAAGCTGACTAGGTGCTAGTGATGAAGACAGCAGAAGGATGCAGAGAAATTGGCAGGTTCAGTCATAGTCTGATGAGTGAATATCAGATATAACAGAGATATGCAGGTGAGATACAACCCAGTCTTCACCATCTGAAGAACGGCATGGTAGATGGGAACTAAGAGAAAGAAAATTGGGGTTAGGGAAAGATATTAAGTTCTATTTTAGATATACTAAGATTGAGGCAACACAGAATCCATTAGAAACTTAGGTATGTCAGCAGCTAGTGATGAGCTGCATGGGATTCTCATGTTGGGACCTTCTACTTCCACTATAAACCTGCATGTCCTCTTCCAAAAGCTAGTCTTACTTTAATAAGGTTGCTACAGATAAGGGGGAAATGATCTCTTTTTGTCACCATCCCAAATCTGTACCTGTAACTAATGCCAATTATAAGGCCCTTAACGGGACTTTAGTTCCAAGTTTTTGTTGAGTCAGGCCACAAACTTGGCTAACGAGTCTACAGTCTCACAGACTGGATGACTGCACTTACTGAAGGGCAATGTGATTAATGGATGGTCTTTACTTTGCCAAGCTTTGGGGGATCAGACAAGAATAAGAACCATTTATGTATTAAATAAATGATAAAGATATTATTTTTTGCAAGACATTAGATCCCGAAATAGAAATGCATTAAGCTTGACTGTGACTTCCAAATTCTCTCCAAGGGTGGGGCGATTCTGGGAAATAGTTATCAGGGTTCAACTATGCCTGGAAATAGCCATCCTCAGGTGTCCTCAGCCATCCATCAGCTGAATGGACAGAATTTCTGTTGCTGGTCAACCTGAGTCGTCAGCACACAATCTTAATGAAGTCAAGATCAAAGGTATCTCACTGGGTCAGTGAACTCTGTTCCTTCCCTGACAGTGGAATCATAAGCTAACAGGGAAATCTCACAGTGAGAAAGTGCACGAACACCACAGTAAAGACTATTTTTTCCAAAGAGAAAATAAGAAAAAGGATAAATTTGTACTGATGGTCAGAAGTGTAACCATGGTGGATAAATGCACGTGGTGGACGAATAATTTGGCTTCTCAGAGGATATACTAACCCTGCTACTCAGTTTTGCCGCCTGGCCATCAAAAAACATCATCTGTGTATTTACAACAGGTAAGAACTATTGCATAAATACACTATGTTAGCGTAATGAACAACTCTCCTTGTTACAAGGAATGAACCCACAGTAAGACTTGAGTGATATTAACCAATTATATGAATTCACACATTAAGGTAGCCATCAAGATCTAAGTTAGATGAGCTAACTGGCACATGGAAAGAAAGAAAGTTTTGCCCAAAGTCACATCATTGGATTTTGCCAGAACCAAAAATATGAGAACATATTTTTGGATCCAAAGCCAGTATACCACACTGCTGCATGTCAAGTGAGAGTACAAATTAGTAATAAAAATAATACAATGTAAGACTTCAAATTCACTCCAAGAAGAGTTTGAACTTGTTGAAAACAGATGCCAAAAAGTTTTATTTGAGCAAAGACTCACCGATGAGAATGAGTAAGAAAATCTGAATGCATAGAAGATAACAATAAAATTTCATGATTAACTGAAAAGAGAAAAAAGGCAATAATTATTAAAGGATAAAAATACAGAATTTTGCTGTATATTAAAATTATTCATATTAAAATAATGATTTTGACTGTTTTTTATTCACAAATATTTGTGAGAACCTACAATGAGAGTCAGTTAGATATATAAATAGATTCTTAATTTTGGTAGGGATGTGGTATAATAAACATCCTAATGTTGTATTACTAGGGGCACTAAAATGTTTAATGATATTTTGGAAGCAATTTAGAAACAGAATTCAATAGTCATTGAAAAGGCTCATTCTTTCACTGAAATGTCTTCCATATTCCCTTCATAGAACTCTATCCTTAAAAAAGTGAATCAATAGCTAGGCAAATATTTATAATAAGGAGTTTTAGATGCATTATTTATTCTTTAAAACATAAATATAACTGAAGGATACAGGACAGTTATTAACATATAGTAGGTGATTGTATATGATACAGTTATTAAAATATTACTGATGACTATATGTAATTACAGATTGAAAATACTAAGAGTGATGTTAAAATTGCTATATAATTTGAATATATTTTCACTTTTGAAAACTGCACATGTATTTTATATACATTTAGTAGAATCAGTTTACTAACACTGCACTATAAAAACTTTCTTATAACTTCTAACAGAGGGTACTTTCCTTATTTCATATACATTTCACAAAGTCCAACACAGTAGTAGAAAGGAAAGATGTTAAATTTAACAGATATTAGTATCTTAATTGTCTGTTGGGCATGAATTTGGCATTTCCACATATGTTGTTGTCCAAGATGGTACTGGATATATAAATAGAAGGATAAAGAGCATTAACACTGGTGTCTGTGTTTTCAGTCATGGTTCAAGTTATAAGTGCATCAGCTATGGTCACTTGCACTTTTCCAAGGTAGTTGCTCACCTATTCCATGTCTTCCCATCTCCTCTATATATTCAAAGTTTCAGATAAAATTTATTGATACCTTACCTATCAAGCAAAGACAAGGATAATGAACTTGATTAAGCTGCAATACCTAAATAGATCCTTTTTTCACTTCATATCTTGAGTTCTTCAAGAAAATATTAAAAGTCTTTGACCTATTTCACCATAAGTAAGTCATGATAGGCTAATCAGTAATTACAAAAACTTGGAAATTCCATTATTTCCCTTAAGGACTCCACTTTCTAGAGTCCATGGCAAGTTCAAATCAAAAAAACACATTTTTATGCTAATAGATATATGGATATGTATTTTTTTCCATAGTAGCGTGCAATCTCTCTTTCTCTAGGATGATAATACTCAAAACTCAGCCTTGAAGATGGAAGGATGTAAGGAAATATAACCTCCACATAAAATCAATAACAAAAACCCATATACCTAAACAAACAAAATAATTTCATTAGAAATATAACCAAACAAACTGACTATAAGAAGCATATAAAAATATTAGTGATATTTAATCTGGGCTATTAAGATTAAGAACAAATTTTACTTTCATCTTTATAGCCTCAGTGTTTTTAAAAAATTGAAAAATGTGCATTTATAGATGAAAAATGCTAAAATAATCTTAATTGAACTAATACCTTCTTTAAAATTCTAATCCCTTTTCTGAAAAAAATAAAATAAAACCAAAACAACTTATTTTATAGTGCTTTGGCTGCAATACTCTAAACTTTTTAAACTGTTGGAGGAAAACACCCACTGCTTTCCTGAAATTGAGTCTTTAAAAATATATTTATTTTTTATTTTGCATTTGATCTTGTTTTAAATAAACATTTCTCAAGGAGATTAGTCTGAGTCAGAGTACAGTTCTTCATCACTTTATGGTGGGCCTTGTATTACACAACATCTGGTTATTCCTCATTTTGCCAGTAATATTTCATCCAAGACATTTTGTTCCCATTAATTATCATACATAAGAGGGGATCTTTGTGTTATTTTTATGGTTCCAAGTCTCACATAAGGCAGGCAAGACTGTGTTTGTGGGGTGGGGTCCAGGGTCTGGAAAAGAGACTTATCCCAGTGGAATGGCATGTCAGCAGCCAAGATCATGCTACATCACTGAAGCAGATGTTGTAGACAAAACACAAATCAAACTACCAAACCATTGCTTATTACCAACAATGTTGGGTCTATGGATATTTTATTGATGACAACTCTAGTAAATGGAAGTTGAACTTCTGTACTTCAAAAAAAAAAATCATTCAATTACTGCTTCCATTCAACTACTCCATAAGAATTTATGCACAACGAAAGGTTCCTAGTATAATGGAGAAAGTAATGACAAAAACAAATAGATAACAGTAACACAACAATCCCTGCTCTGGAAGGTTTTATAATGTACTGAGGAAGATGAATGAATAAACAGCTAACTCTATAGAGAGTAGAAATCGAGTCATAATTTTATATTGTGTTTTATTAAAAGTTACCTTTTAATAAGGTAGAAATTTTGAACATTTGAAAGACAGCTCAAATGTAAAGAATTTAGAGAGAGTTCTTAAAGAAGAAATAAGATTCTAAGTGCAGGAAGTTGGTCCAAGCTGAGGAATGGATGATACAAAGACATCATGGACTCATGCTTCAGTGCCCAGGAATTACCAATTTCACTTCCCAAAATTCTTAAAGATGTTTGTTCTTCCCCATTTGTATTCCCATTACCATCATTCGTCACTTAAATTATTGTAGTAACATCTTCATGGGAACTTATGATTAAACATAATGATTGGGGTTTACAGAGTTTGGAGGAGATACCAGGACTTTAATCCAAGTAGCCTGACTCTAAAGAATGTATTCAAAAGAATACCTGCACTCCTAGTTTATAGCAGCACTCTTTACAATAGGTAAGACCTGGAGACAACCTAAATGCCCAAAAAAATCGGGAAGCTGTGGTACATATACACGATGGAATACTATTCAGCAATCAAAAAAGAAAAACTAAGGCATTCATAGGAACACGGATGAAACTGGAAGGGATTATGACAGCAAAGTAAGTCAGAAGGCAAAAGAAAAATACCAGATGGTTCCTCCCCTAGGAGGAATATAAGGGAACCAAATAAGGATCAAGGAAAGGAATAAAAACAATAATTACACTAATAATAACAATAAAGACACAAAAACCAAAAATGAAAAGACAAGGACAAACTGGGGACACTTGGTGGGGAGGGAAGAGGGGGAGGATTGAGGGCAGACGGGAGCAAGGGGGACTGAGGTGATGGTGCACTGGTGATATGGTGATGGGGAATACATGGAGATTACAATTGATGTCAAATATATATAAAAAGTGTTACTAATAAAAAAATTAAAAAGGTAATTTCCACCCCCCCACCAAAAAAAGAAAAAAGAATGTGCTCCCAAGGTCCTAAATTCTTCAGATACCTTGGTAAACAGCTGTTGTCAGTTTACTATGCCCTCCATGTCAAATCTAGTGACTACTTGTGCTTTTGGTATATAAAAAAAGTTGCAATACATGTATCCTTATGTTGACTTACTGTTTATGGGCACCTTTGAGTTACAATGGCAGAATGAGTGCAGAGTTAAACAGTTACAATAGATACCATCTGGCCTACAAGCATGAAATATTTACTGTCTGAACCTTGAAGAAAAAGTTTTCACTCCCTTGAGATCTCCTGGTATATTAGAGTTTTATAATTATCTTGTATATCTTCTTGGTATTACAAATAATTAATTCATTTAAAAACACTAGTTTAAAATGTATTAAGTTTCAAGTACTATACTAGTTACTGGGGGAAAATCATTGAAGATAGTTCTCCTAGAACTTGTTTACCAAGGTATCTCAGAATATAATGTGATAGGGAGGAGAGAAAATGAACAAGAAAAACAAACATATAAATGCATACAATATCATTAAAGTTAATAATGTCATAAAATCAGTAAATTCATATGATGGGATGGAGTGAGTCTGTATATGTGGTTATCCTGTGATTGTCATGAGTGATCTTGTTGAAAAAAGCCTTCATGAACTGGGACCTAGGACACATGAAGGATTAGCCATGTGTAGATCAAAGTTAGAGTGTTCAACACATAACATAAAGTTCAAAGTACAAGGGAAGGAATAAACAAGGACTGTTAAAAGAATTAAAACAGAGCCAGTGAGGCTCACAAGGCAGGCAGCATGAGGTCAAAACAGACACGGAAGCTGAGTCAACATTTATAAGACAGCTGCCCTGGAAAGTCTCTTGGAAGTGCATCAAACTTTGTGCTGAAGGAGAGAAAAAATTATTTTTTAAAATTTATGATAAACCACCAAGAAATAGGATTTGTTTGTTCCTGTAGCACATCTTAGCCATCCCTATCACCCATGACTATAGTCCTCAGCTTTTCTGCCACTTGGATTCACAACTCAAGTATCGCCTGTTATGGAAAAACTACAGTAAGCATTTATTGAGTATTTAATAAGTGCAAACTACTATCTCTGTTGTTACATAACTATAGGGACAGATATTTACTTCTTTCTGCTTCTTATAAATTAAAAAAAACAAAAGCAATAGCATGCATTATTAGCCATAATGCATTGTGGTATTTGTTATAGCAAACATGTAGCTTTTATGTTCATGGATCATAGAAAAATAACCCAAAAAGATATGGGAATGTGTTCTTTAAGCAATTCCCTCCTATCCACTTTTAACCCATTTGCCTTGCTCCTTTTCACTTCCCCAATAATCCTGTACGGTAAGTATAGAAGGTGTCATAACCATCATTACCGAGGAAACAATGAAGTGTGAGATTATGAAGTGCTGAGCTGTGATAACCTATCAGTAGTTACTGGAGTAGAGAATTGAACCCTTACTTGAGTCTGAAATAAAGATTCAGTATGGACTATGGTGGAAAATTATCAGTGATTTGGTGATGGTAGAGGGTGTGGGGTGAGAACATAGAATTGCAGAGTGTGAAATTATACCCTGGAAACATGCGTGTTGCAAACCCATGTTACCTCAATAAACATAATTAAAAATAAAACTTCAGGCTGTATTTTGCCTGACACAATGAAAACAACAGATAAAGTGACCACACTATCAATCAGCAAACAATAAAACATGAGAGGCTTTGAAAGTACTACTTGGCTTCATACAGTTTTTCATTTAATAATCTCATTGATTCAGATTGAACCACTTAGAATCTGACATTTTAATCAAAAGTTTATCTTGGTTAAAATTGTTTTATTAAGAAATCACAAAAATTAATTGAGTAAAAAACTCACAAGGGGCATGCTTTAAATAATCATGAGAACAATCTGTTTTCAAATACTATCCAACCTTCTGGTTCCTGGCCTGCATATGAGTAGCCTGGAAGTCACCACCCTGTCCTAACAAGTTAAAAAGTGAACAGGCTTAAAAATCAACAACTCTTTCAGATTTATAAGAGAGGCAAATTGCAGCTGCCAAGTTCAGAAAGACAGAGAGGAGAATTAAGGATTCCCAGAGCAAAGACTCAGGAGCAGACACCATAAAGGCGACCAGCACTGGGGCAGGAAAACCTGAACTGTAAGTCATGAATTGTTGAGGTTCATCGCAGGAAACTCTAACAGTTAAAAACTCTGGGGAATCCCAGAAGGGACCCTCACAATACTGGTAGACTTACCTCCAGGAGCTTGAGCAGATGCCTACAGTAAACACTGAATAAAAATCCCCTCTTGCAGATGGGTAGAAGTAGGGGCAAAATACTGTTTTGAAATACTCCATAGCACTATTCTTAACATAGGCCTGCTGTCAGGATAAACTAGTCATCAAGAGTGAAACTGATCTGAGTGGAAGAGAATACCCAACCAGCCCACTCTAGCCATCCAGTCCCACCTAAGGGGTGGGCGTGGAAGAATTAAAATAATAATAATAATAAGTTCACAGTAAAAGGGCACTAAAAGAAACAATTATAGGACTGGAGAAGGCTACCAGTCCCCTCACATCTTAACCCTCAACTTACTAAATGAACTATAGTAGTCTCTCTTACCTAGTGTACCTTGTTCCTCTATCAAGAAAAAAATGGCACAAATACTATCCATACATATAAAAGAATCTGCTTATCTGCTTCTTTACTGATCAGTGATCCCATGCTGATTATACTATTTTAGAGGAGAAAAGAATCCTTAGATACTACTCAGCTAAATTATCTTGACTCAAAACAGGCAATTAATAATAAGGTTTAAAGAAAAGATTTAATGGGCAGTTTATTATAAACCCAACTGATATTCCGTTAGGATCTTGAAAGCAGCAAAAGCAGTATCTACGCAACACTCTTAGCCAGTACTGGTGTCTACGTAGGCATTGTTGTCTTCACAGTGGGATACATAGGATTGGAGATGACCCAGATGCCAGACAGAGCTGTAAGGGTGGGATCAGAGTCTGCAGTTAGGAAGGAGATGAGCCTCGAACACTGGTGACCCCAGTTGATTGAATTATCATATTTAATTGAATCAAAAATAAGGAAGTGGAGACCTTGGCAAGTAAAGATATAAATAACAAGGTTGCACAAATCCTAAGGAGGTAATTGGTCAAAAATCGAATGAGCAGGCAACAAAGACAAAATTAACAATTTCAGCTGGTGGTGAGAATGAATCATCTTGCAAAGCCTATCTCTTGCTTGTCTCCATATGACTTTCAATTTACATATTCTGTAATGTTCTCCATTCTGGAGCCCTTTATATTATGTGCCTCTTGGAAAATATTTAGCACATATACTTTTTCATTATTTTAATGAATATTGTATGCATATATGAATTCCTTATCCCAAGCTAATTGGGGTATCCAGAAAAAAATTGTATTTAGCTCACCAAACTTATTAAGTAGTTGCTAGTCATCTATACTTATTTACTTAATTAATTTGCATTCAACTTTTTTATTGCCCCTTAGCAATTCTCCTGGGGGGAGGAGGTCAGGAGAACTTAGGCAATCTTTTGACTGGACTCATTTCATCACAGGACCTCCTGGATTATGATTCTTGGGTCTGGGGCCCACAGATGGGCAATCAGTGATCTTTACCAGCCCACTGTGGTTTCCTTGGAAGGAAAGAAGCAGCTGTTTGTCCCTTCCCCCATCTGATCTGCGCTCACGTGTCACTTTTGACATCTGGAGGCAAAGACAAAATATTTTCTGGGAAGAAATTCAGACTTCATCAAATTCTATTTTTGTCCCCAAATCAGCAGTTTCTGTGTTTAATTAAGAAGAAAATAGAGACACTGCACAAATGAGTAAAGACTGAGCTGACATATCCTGGTATATTAAGAAACATTCATGGAACCTTGCTCCAAAATGACAAAACTGCTCCCAGAATGTAAAATGAAACAAGCTGACTAATTCTTCATTTAGAGGTATGTGTTATTAATTGATAATGTATTAAAGCCAAACTTATTTCAATTGACTCTTAATTATTCTAAGACTTTAACAAAGTAGTTCAAATAACGAAGTCTCCTCACCCACTCTCCACATACCCTACTATGTGCCCTTACAAGTATACTTCACCCACATGTATTAATGACCATGGTTACAAGGACGTTTTAAAAAAATCTTAAATTTAGAGGCAGGGGTCCTGAATAATTAGTTGTTCAGACCCTTGTATTTAACTAGATGTATGACTTCCCATGTATCACTTATATTTCCACAACCTAGAAACATTACTTAAGTAAAGACGTATTGAACAAGATGAACTCTAAAACTCAAGTTGTATTATTTGACAAAGATTCCAGAATAGCACCTTGAAATACAATTTTCCTTCTCTTCTTTCCTTGAAATATATGATTCTGCACAAGAACTCTACCCTGATCTTCTAATTTCCTCGCCTTTTTACCACCCAAGCTTAACCTCTTTCTGAAAACTTACTGGCTTGATAAATGAAAGAAATAAGCAAAGTCATTTATCCTGAAAATATCCAGCTGGTATGAGATTTTGGCCTACAGTACATACTAATTAAATAGAGAAACATTTGAGATTAAAAAAAACAAACTTAATTTACTAATTAAAAGACAAGTACTCTTCTCAAATTGTCCCTTTGGCTTACTGTGCATTTCGAGAATTAATTAACAATACAATCAGGCTACAGTTGTGAAATGCCAATATGGATGTGATTTGAAGACACAGCTTCTGTTTTCCATCATGACTTTGTGGGTTGTTGTTGTTGTTGTTGTTTTTTAAATGGGAGCTGTACCCTAATGAAGATACTGGGTCTTTCAATTTGTCTGTGTAAAATTGAAACGAGCTTGTGGAGCCTGCAAGCTCTGCGCACAACTCAGTGGTACATTTAATGGTGCATTGCTAGCCCCTGACACAGGCGTGTGTCTTGATTAGATTTCTTTAATCGTTCAGTAGAAATGAGGAACATAAAGTCAGTTTGGGTTTTGATGATGTCCATATGTTGAACACTTTTGAACTGGGTGATAATAATGCCTCTTGGGTGTGGAACCAGCTCCTCTGAGAGAGTGAGTTCAAAATAGGTTAATGCCCTGAAGTAATGAGGAGAGGAAAAACAGAAATGTACGTTCTTTTTTTCTGCCTTGAAATTTAAGGTGGCCAAAAGAACAGTCTTTTTAAAAAGTCTGTGAATTTGGTTACTTTTGGGCGTGGAGACTTGCTTTCCCTTCATTCTTTCTTGTTCAGCCATGCTCTCACCCACCACCACCCTGTCCTGAAAATTCCCCTCTGCAATTTGTACTTGGGAGGCTCTGTCCTGAGCAGGGATTGGAGGAGGGAATGAATGGGCACTTGAGGGTGGCAAGAGTTGGTTGAGGAGAGGAAAAGCTGGTGGCTAGTGCTTCCCACTAGACTTGTTGTCATTCAACGGTGAAGCGCAGGTGTGATAGTGTGAAACTTTTAGTCCTAACTTGGGGGGAGGCAACTGAGAGGGCTTTGAGCTCCCTCCTTCCTCAAAATTTGCTTTGAGAAATGGTTTGAAATTAGCCATTTACTCCTTGATGTAATTCTCAGCCTGTGAGTTATAGCCTCGCATACTTTTATGTTTTATCTGGATATTAGGCAAACAACAAATGACTTTTCTCCCTTTTGGAAAGGAAAGCCAGATTTCACCTATTTGCCACAGTTACCCCTTTGGAGAAACAGAAAACATCCCTCATGGAATCTCATCAGTTATTTTATATGAAGCTACTGAACAACCTTGAACACTATTGTAATGCAATATGTCCTTCCAAATGTGTACGTTTTATTTCATCATGAAAAATAGCCTCCAACCATTCAGTTATATATATGATCTCTTCTAGATATCTAGTCCTCTTAATGGCTGTAAATATTATTACCTTGATCGCAACACAATTTGGTCATTGAAGTAAATATATAATCATTAAACAGCAATGTCTTTAAGTTTATTGCAATAAAAGTTCTGCCTTGAAATTTAAAATTTCAACTTTAAATTTATCAACAGGCACGATTTAATTGTGAAGTCCAGTGAACACTAAAAGAAATTTATCCTCTCACACCTTTACTTTTTCCTAGTGGTTTTGTAATAATGCTTTGTTTCTCTTATTCATTTTTGATGTTGTTTCCGAACAATACCATTTCATCTTGAAACTTGGAAAAATATCCCATGAGGGAGGCATGGTGTGGATTTCAATAATCATCTCCTATTGTCACGTTTAATTCAGATCTGCTATGTCCTGTCTAGCATTTTTTAATTTATTTATTCACCCATGGACTCAAAAACATTTATCATAATAATAATATTCATATTAGTATAAATTCTGAGTACTTACATTGTATATTCTGTTTGATAATTAGATATACAAAAGTGAATACGTCTTTGGTGCTAAACTGAATTTATTTTTTTAAATTTTTTAAAGATTTATTAATTTATGCACACAAGAGCTGGGTATGGGCCAGAGTCACAGGAGGTGAGAGGATTCACCAGACAGAGTGGGGAGTAGCACAGGCAGACTGACTGAAATACACTGCTGAGGGGAGCAGCGGGCCAGGCAGGAGAGGTCTGCTGTGCTATGTGGGTCCCCTCCCTGGCTGGCAGCAGGGATCGAACTTGTGCTGCAGTGGCTGCAGTTTGCTTCATAGTGCATTGCTTAACCCACTGTGCCATCAGGGAGGCCCCTAAAATGAGTTCAATGAACAAGAACATTGGTGGATATAGAGCAGAAGTATTTACCTAGTCTCAAGAAACAAGTTTTTCTGTAGTGAGACCACTAGTTGATGCCCCCCCCCTCCACCGCCCCGTGCCAGACTCAAACTTTTGACATTGGGAACAAAAGGTGATTTAAAGCAGATGTTACTCTTATGGAAGTTGCAGATTATTTGAGCTAAGAGACCAGTAAGCAGACAATTAAACATCAGTTCATCTGGCCTGTTAGATCATATATCAAGTCCAACTTTAAAACTGAATGCCAAAATGGCTTTCCAAATAAGGGATATCTATAACTAGCTTCAGGAATGAGTTTGATTCATAAGTAGACAAGGGAGGGTGAGCAGAAGAGCAGAAAAAAAATTAATTTTAAGTCTTCCAAAGCAAGTGTCAGGAAGTAGCCTGGCATTTTTAAGGAACTAAAGTCATCTCAGAATTCTCCATGACTGAAGTCTGAAATAGAAGGCAAATAATGGGGTGAATTGGTAAATTGGTATGGTGGTTGGGCAGATTAAAAAATGACTTGCACATTATTTCAAGATGTTTGGACTCTAACATAAGGGCAAAGACAACCATAGAGGGTTTTATAAGAGATGAGTAATACAATCCATATTTACTCAATTACTTTGCCCTGTGATGGCTAAACTTGAGCTAGAATCTAGATCTCTGTTTTCCCCCAAGTTCATGCTTTGAGCTCATGACCACAGCTTTGCTCTTCAGCTATGCCATTTCCACAGAAGGGTTTCATTGTGAAAAATAAATGACTACAAAGGGCTTTTTCCCTCCTCCAGCTTTGACAATTATTTTCTTAGGCTTCTAAGATGAAGAATCTAGCTCCAGTTTAGTAGTTATATTCTGATAATTACTCTTCATCAGTTATCAGCGGTGTAGATGGATGAATGCCTTTTAAAGAATGTTTATTAGAAAGCTGAGCATCCCCTCTGAAGACGCAGTTTAGAATGACACGATTTCCATGTTCCCAACCATGAGCCTGGCTCACAGAGCAAAATGAATATCTATCATGAGTTTGCTGTAGGGAGATACAATAATGTTGGCTGGTATTAACCATGTTTCTAATTCTCTAAACTTGGTGCTTTAACATCTGCCCTGCTTGCCTATACTGGGCACATCTTGTTTGATATAACTCAATTAATATGCTGAGTCACCTTGCCCCAGTCTCTTGCCTCCCACATCATCTTAACTTCTCAGGAAGTGTCCTCCTTCTTGGGGTTAACTTTTAAATACAAACAAAAAAAATCCAGCATTTACACCCACAATCACTCCTCTATAGGACTCTCACAAAATCTAGATCACTATACGCTTCCTCTATTCTCCCCAGATTAGTAGGTTTCAGACAAGTAGGACAATCTCTGGGCCCTAGAATCTTCTAAAAGTATTCAAACTAATCAACCCTAAGTCATTCCATTCTTCCTAGCTTGTTCCTTTCCAGAGAAACTACAATAAAGGTGTTTTCCCATGGTACACCCTTTCCCCTCTGCCTCATCTGCCCCCTCTCCTCCTCACAGTATGACATGTGCTCTTTCTCTTGGGATCTGTTGGAGCATAATCAACTATATTTTCAACAGCAGTTGTCTGCTGGTCTATTGATCTTACCCTACCTAAATAATAATAAAGCCCAATTAAAACATGCCCTCTTGATGAAACTGTTTGATGTGCTCAGGGCTTAGTTTGTCAAAGTCTGTTTGTAAATGTCCTTGTACATATGGAATGTCCTTTGATCATTTTTCTAATCCTTTGGGTGAAGTGGTTCAGCTGTGACTCCTCCTTCATTTTGCAGAGGAAAAAAGGCACACACAAAAAAAAACACATCAATTTGCCCAGAGTCGCGTGGCTATTAGGTGACAGAGCCAGAACTGGGAACCAGATGCCCTGATCTCATATGAGGCTGTGGGTACAGTGCCATGTCTGGCAGTCTCCTGAAGAGACAGAGCAAGGACAGATTGTTGTACTATCAGTCCTGAAAAAAATGGGAGCAAATTGGAATGTGGGGCTATCTAAAACAGTGGCATGACTAATTAATCAAAATTTGTTCTATAAGAAATAAATCAAATTAATTGGATAACAAATGTTTCTAAGTATTTTTTTCAAAACTCTATTAGTATTCACATGAAAATATTTCATGAGTAAATATCGAGGCTTATAAACTTATGATAAAGTAGTCCCTAAAATCTTGTTCTCTGAAATAGTTAAGTTCTTCCAGTGCAATTCTATTAATTTTATTCACTTTATGAGTAAAACCTTCACTGGCATATGATGTGAAGGTGTAAAAGTCATCAGAATGAATTTGTCACTCATTCTAAACTAATGAAGAATTGGATGGGACATAGATATGATCAAATCCAATTTCCTCTTATTTTTACATATAAAAAGAAGGTCTACCTTTACTGAAATACAGCTAGTGATAGATTTAAAACAAGGTGTGCCAATATGAATCTTTATTCAGAAGTTTTCATGACCTCGCTTTATTAGTGTTACATTTCCATGTTGTCATGCCAGGAGGCTCAGATTCCACCCTCTACAATGGGCAGAATATATTGCCTCACTCCATTTCTACCAAACTTGGCCATGTGAAGCTGGACTGTCATGCTATTTTGGGTTAAAATGTCAGTATGTGTCGCATTTTTTTCTTCTCACCCTCATGCACTCCTGTCCTTTGCCAAGAGAAACACTGGGAGTAGTCACCAGCCAAAGGATAATGATGAGAAAGCCTGTGGAAGAGAGCTGAACCCAACCTTTGGTCTGGAAGACTCCAGGCAACCTGCAGATCTGAGAAGAAGAAAACATAAATACCTATACCTATAAATTACAGAGTTTAGGGGTGCCTTCTTCCAACACATTATAAACTTAGTTGACTCATACACTCGGCCATCACTTTTCTACCTTCCTTTCCAAAGTTCTTTTGATTGCTCATATATTCATTTTTATAAATTTGGCTAGATATGTTTTCTAATAAGGTTTAAAGTCTCTCAGAAAAATGTAATCTTATTTTAGGGCTCTTGAAACACTATCCAGGCAAACAAAAACTTCTAAGTACAAAGTATACAGGGAATAACCTAGAATCCTATATTTTACTAAAAATGAACTTTCTATATTCACTCAGACTGGAAAATCCTGCTTCTAGGTTGAGTAGTTCACTTACTTACATTGAGATACTTGAGCTACAAGTCAGGCACCAAACCTCACCCAAATTATTCTTCAAAAATTTTATATTGTTGTATTTGTTTTTTTCTCATTTTGGTAACAAATTATAAACCCACCTTTATTATTCCTGAAGGGACACACTCTTACAAGGAAACAGTGTGTATTAAAACATCCCTGACCAGTATGTAAATGTTCTAATCTGTTCTTTTGGACAGGTTTATAAAGATCCTACATGCCACATTAATTAGAGTTTTGCAAGTTATAAAGCTACCGTATGCCTATCTTCTTAGTTGAGTTCATCAGGATGCAAGCTGCTGTTCCACTGTGAGGACAGTAAACTGCTTGTGTCATACAGCTAGGAAGCGGCCTGCTCCAGATCTTGTGTACTGTCTTACTAGCACATCAAAGTCAAGCATTAGGCACAGAAGCCATGCAAAGCAAAGGATATGAGATGGGACAAGTCCTGGTGTTTTTAGGAAGCATAATGACTAAGGAAAAGAGAACAGTCAAATTCCTCCAGTGGCAAACTGACCCCTTTGCATTCTTACCGTGTGGTTTCCTGGTATCGAGTAGGGAAAACAGAATCCACCCTTAGGTAGTTAAGTAAAATAAATTAAAATGTGGAACCAGCTGTATGTGTACTAAAACAGCTAGAAGGGGGAAAAAAGAGATAACAGAATGACCCAGGGATTAGCAAGAAGATTCCTCTACCATCCGTAGTTCTGAAGGAAAAGTTGAAGGAGGATGGGCTACGACGCCCTAGAAATAGGAGCCATGCACAAGAAGTAGAAATTAGGAAGAAAGTGTTGCCTTGAGTGAGCTTGGATCACACAGAAGACACAACAACTCTCGGAGAAGTCACCAGCAATCAAAGAGGAAGACTTTTTCTTACACCCCTCTTCCTGTTCTATACTCTCCCACCAGTGCTACTCACGGTTGAAATACCTGAAGCAAATTGGCAAAGGGCGGCTATGGAATAGAATCTGCAAGGGTCATCTATTGCCATGTGGTCAATTTTGCCTGAGACCACACAGGCAAACGGTTGTTACAGACCCTTTGCAAATTGTGAACACCTCACAGAATGACATTTTAAGAGGATTTCTTGTGAGCAGTGTCTTATTTTAATGGGAATCAGGTTAAGTGGCCTGACAGTGTGGCAGGAGTGACTATTGAGATGAGTAATAGACTGAGAGACACTGAAATAGACAAACTGCATTTGCTGTGGCTATTTTGCAAGTCTGTATTATGTTCTGTAATTAATTCAAGGTTATTTATCACCTAAAATTTCTATTAACCTCACTCCCTTACTCCAATGATAGAAAATGGATGAACAAGTGTTTTTTGTGTATGTGTGTGTGTGTGTGTGTGCATACAAACACATCAGAACCAGTGACACATAAAGTCGTGGCAGGGGGGCTTGGCCCGTGTCCCTGCCTGGCTGTATCTGATCAGTGAAAAAGACACAAGGCCCATGCACTGGTCCTGCGTGTTTGGCAGCGTCTCTGAAGCTGGAATTCAGTGTACAAAGAACATGCTAGCCAGGGGCACAGGGATGGAATGGAAAAGTACTCCTGAAAATGTGTCTAATTTCTTTCAGCTGTCCCCCATCAGCTTGCCTGTTGGCATGCTTTCCTGTTTTCCATTTAGTACCTTTTATAGTCACATCTTCAAATATGAGATGATTGAAAATAATTTTTTTAAAGTGAATGTCACACATCCATATTCCTACATTTGCACATGAAATATAAAAACTTAAAAACACACAGAAGATGTGATAGTATATAAAACATATACACATATATACTTTAAAGAAAAAAAAAGACTTGATTATTTTTTTATTTATTAGGAAATACGGCCAGACACACTTTCTCATAAATTGTCCAGATTTATGCAAATCTCCAGTGACTTTTTTTCCTGATATGTGTATTTAAAAGAAGAAAATAACAACGGCAAACTTTGATACATGATTTTATTGGGTGGTGGTGAATGGGATTTGCCCGGGGGCAGGGGGTATTTGGGGATAATATGTGCATTTTTAACAAATAAAGTTACAAGCTATTTCTTCACATCCTTGTTAAAGAACACAGACTGTCAACTGAAAAACAAAAACCAAAGCTAGGTCAGACACTGAAAACCACAAATAAAAATAGTGATGGCTGTAAATAAGTGAGAGCGAAAGAAAATAAATAAACCCTCTTCCCTCTCCCAGGGTTTTCTGTAAGCTTTGCTCTTGCTGGGGACTTAGGTCCTGTTAATGCTGGCTTTCCAAGCCAAACATACTGAAACACTGCCTTGCTCATCAACTGAAAGAGAAACAACTTTTCAACCCTGGCTCTTGGGAAGTGCCTCCTCTTGGAATAGATTTACTCAGAATTCATTATTTAAACATGAGTTGTTTTTTTTTTTTCTTTCTAAGCAAATCAATTGTTCAAATTAAAAATGCAAGGGGAATGTTTAACTTACATAAGAGAAACAACTGTCCTGAATGATATAAAATATACACTTTTAAAAATAACCCGAGCTGATGATGTGCCATTCACATCGACTTAGTCTCAAGAGGGTGACTCTTGTACCTCACTTTTGTAATCACACCGGGCAATTGGGACATTTTCGTCTTTACACTTAAAGTTGTTTTGTAAGCATTTTTTTTTTGGGGGGGAGAGAGGAATAATGAGATTTGGTCTATTATATGCCATCTCATACTTTTTATATAGCATCATTAAATATTCTTCTACAGAGTCATATTGAAAGGTACTAAGATATACATTTATATTAATTTTATTTTTCCTCAATATAAGCAATGCTATAGTGTTGTAAACATCTCAGTAAAAAAAAAAATCTCAAATTATTTTCATGATTCATTTATTTGGACGCATTCCTGCAAGTACAATTACCGGATTAGAGTGTATACACAGAAGTTTTCAATGCACATTTACAAGTGACATCTAGAAAAGTTGCACCAAATTTTTATTTTGTTTTGGAAAGAAAAGTTTACTTAGGAAAAAAAGGATAAAGAATAAAGACTTCCAGGTATATAGTACCTGGGAGGGGCAAGAGAGCCCCAAGTTGCACCAAATTTTTATCTCCCCCAATGATAGGAAAATGTTCATGTACTTACTGTACCTTTACTAACTTGTGAGTATTGTTACTCTCATGATCTTATTTTTAATATGGATTTTGACTATTAGTGGAATATAATCTTTCCACTATTTTATCGTCATTTCCATGTATTGTAAGGTAAATTCTTATTCGTATTCTTTAATAGTAACACCAAAATGTATTAGTTAATTTAGATCTGCATTAAGTCCTTTGCTAAGGATTTGGGACATAGAACCAAGGAACCTACCCCACAGAAGCTGAAAGTGTATTTGGGTAGAACATACCACCACAAGGTATTCAGAATTAGAAAGACTGGAAAGCTTCAAGGAATATATCTAAGACAGAAAAGGAACTACTTACAAAGGAGAGTGGTCTAATATTTTGTTGTTATTTTTAATTTTTAAGTGCTGTTTACCTATTAAGAATATTATTTCTTCAGGAATAAACAGACTATTTTCTTAATTTGCTATTTGTTTTTAATTTTGTTTTAAATTTTCTCTTGTCAAATTTAGAATTTAATTTCTTCATAGTTTAGCTGTTGGTTATATTCTGAAAAGTCTCTAAAGCAAAATAGTAAAAATCCTTACTAATATTTTGTCAAATAGTACTTATTTTCTAAATATATTTAAATCTTTTTATGAATGTATTTTTATAGTTTAAGATAATTCTACAGTGTTTGGGTTTTTTTTTTCATTTTGTGTTAAGATTATTTATTGCAAATGTTTACAATATTTTATTTTGAATGATTAATTCTTTTTCATCAACTAAAGGAAATTTATGCTATGCTAAATTCTATACTTTAAAATATTCCCTTTTATTTATGTGAAACAGTGCCAATAAGTTTTATATATCATATTTTTTTTATCTTAGAGCTTTTTATAGGATAATATTCAGGGTATATTCTTGTTTCAAAACTGCTTGCATATTCTCATCGTAGGTACTGGAGAAGGCGAGACATTCCTAATATGCGGCATCACAAATTACATTTATTCTGATATATAAATCTTTCGTCATCTCAGGATTAATTGCTGTACTTGCTTTTCCTCCTATCATAACTCTTTCAATTATCATTCATAGTATCTATGATTTCAGAGGAAAAATAGAAATACCAAATCATTATATAATCTGAATTTGATTTTTAAAATTAACTTATGTAGTCATTTAGTGTTTCTATTTATTGTCAACTCTGCATTTGATATATAATGACTCTCTTCATGAGTTATTTATTTTTTATTGTTTCAGAGTGCTAAAGTACATCTTCCCATAATTCTTCCAGTAGGGAGCATTCATATTATGTCTTTTGCAATCTGAATGCTTAAGGGCATCTTGTTTCTTCAGACACACACAATATGACTGACTATGGGAGGTTTCAGTCACAATAACTTCTCTTAAAAGTCTGTGGAAGCACATAGTTTATTTTTTTATATTTTGTCATGCAATAAAATATTTGACTGCAGCTACCATGAATTTTATCATCATCACCATCATATTGCCATTTTATGTATTTATTTTTATGTTGATTTTCTTTTCAATTTGAAAATTAAAAAAACTAAAACTTGTATTCTCATATATCTTTTTTAAAAAATATTTCTTAGTACACATGGTGATTGGCAGATTCAGACACAAGCATTTGTTTTGCCTAAAAACTCTTACTAATGCAATTATTTAATCATTTCAAACATTTCTGCTTAGGTGTGCCCCTCTGAGAGTCTTGTATGTTACAGGAGATCCTACATCTGCCCTTCACATAATTCATCCTTTCTTTAATCATGCTCATGGTTATTATTTGACAGAATTGTAAATTGTTCTGTTATCTAACAGCTCTTCACAGCTTAATTTGACAAACAGGATTTTATACCTATGCAATCTTTCATGGTCTCAGGTTATTCCTCCTTTATAATTAGTCTTTCTTAGTGACTTTGATTTTTGAATTTTTATACAAGCATGAAAATATTCTAGAATCTTCTTCTTCTGTCTTTAGAAAATAATTTTCAGAGTAATTATTCTTCCAAATATTTACAGAAGTTTCCCCTTGTTACATCTTTTCATAGGTATTTTGCTTTTTCTCTTAATTCCGAGAGGAGTGATTGTTCCAATAAAGTTCCATTGCCAGGCCAGTGAATTCGTTGCTGCAGTCAGATGCCCTGAGGACCCATTTTACAGCACTCACACTTATGCTTGCTATGACCATAAGATTCAGACAGAAGCTGATCTCTCCATAGAGTGCATTGCTGAGAAGTATGTGGTCCAGCCCTTGCTTCCCAGCCAAGGAAGGTATTAGTTCATGACAGAAGAGGCAGAAAGCATCTTTGATTTTCTGTCTTCCCCTTAATGCCTATTTCCTCTAGAAAGAATCTCTTACAAAGGAAGAACTTTCTCCTCATTGTAAGCACCATTTCAAAGGAAGTTTAGCTTCCCGGGTATTTTATGTTTCTAATTTTTGCCAGTTGTTTGGAATGACCCTATTATCTGCTTTCTTCCTTCTGAGTCATGGGTGTCAGTGAGGTTTTGATATGCTATCTCCTCATCACTTCCTAAGTACACTACTCTTTAATAGAGAAGAAATATAAATCTCTTTAGAACTTTACCAAGATGCAAATAAATGTAAATCTCTTTGGACCTTTATCATAACAGCTTTTGCACATAGATGATATTACTTTCCAAGGCTGTTATAACAGTTTTATTCTTCATATTTCTAGTCAAGTCCATAAAACTTAATGGAGCAATGATTTAGCTGTCTTTGTTAATCTAGACAAGATACTAGGAGAATACATACCATTGAGAGCTAGAGAATGGCATTTCTTAAAAGGGAAACAAACATCAAACTTTTCAAGATGATGCCCTGAAATAATCTGAATTTATCAGAGTTGTCAACAAGACTTTTTCATTTGTTATTCTTAGAAGTCACTTTATCGGTTAAAGCATAATATATTCAATCAACTCATATTTATTAATTAGTTATGACATACCTTACTCATGTCAGTTTGTAAGAGGACTCTAAACAATTATGATATAACTTTGTAAGACTTGTGAAATTTATTATCTATCTCCTTAGGGGAAAATAATATTTTAATGTAATAATAGATGGCTAACAGTATATTAATTATCAACTGTTAAAATTATTTAGATTTACAAAATGTTTAATTTAGAGGGTGAACATAGCAAGTAGTGAAATAATTCTGAAAAGTGAGACTGAAGTTGTACCTTGAAGGAAAAACTTTTGCTTCGAAATTATAATTTTTATAATTATCATAACAAATACTACAACCAGTTTTCCCCAGAAATTTTATTACCATCGTTTCAGCTAGTTTTTTGTGCTAAAATAGCTTTAATTCACAGCAAAGAAACTGCAGTGTCATGAATGATGTGGTATGGATTTGACTACATACTGACAAGCTTCCAAACTATATGCTTGCAAAGTTAAGATGATGCTAAGCCTTATCCATAGGACCAAAGGATCACTGATGACAAGTGAATACTATGTTTGGAGAATAATGGCAGACTTAGTATAAAGATGAATATAGTAAGTGCCCAAGAGAGGATATTTCAGAACATTAGTGCATCAGCAGCATTTGGACTTCAGAAGACCTGATTATTATTCAATTCCATAGGATGTAGTCTGAATGGACTGTTTACCAAATATCTTTATTATCTTTATTTTTTAAAGATTTATTTATTTTTGCATAGAGGAACTGGGGTGTAGGCCAGAGGTGCGGGGGTGAGGTTATTCAACAGAGGCAGAGTGGGGAGCAGAACAGGCGGATCTACTGAAATACACTGCTGAGGGGAAACAACTGGCAAGACTGGAGAGGTCTGATGTGCCATATGTGGGCTACCTGGCTGGGGATTGAACACAGGCTTTCTTGGTGATAGTGTCCTGTAGGCCACCAGGAAGAGCCCAAATATCTTTAATTATTAAAAGGTTATTGCCCTGTTATTGTATCTGTAGGTTACAATATTGTAGTTTATTGTATCTGTCTTTCAAAAATATATCCATTGCCTTTCTTATATGGAACAACACTTGGAGACCTGACAAGCATAAAGAAACTGACTTCTAGGGAACTGCACCAAAAGAGGAACTGTGCTTGAGAAAATCCTCCACACATTGGAGCTGGGCGTTCCTGGCCTTAAGTGTCTTTTCAGGATACCATGGAGAATCAGAAAGGATTTATTTTTATGGTTTTATTCCTAGTGGTTTAAAATTAGCTTAACATTTTATAATGAGTTATTGAATGCTACATGGAGAGACTGAGCCATACTTGGGTTCCCAAGCAGGCTTTGAATTCTATCCATTCCACCTATGTGAGACAAAGTAATTTTTTTTTAATTTATTTATTTATGTATACAAGCACTGGGGTACAGGCCAGAGGTGTAGGGGTGGTGAGAGGATTCACCACAGAGAGTGGGGAGCAGAACAGGCAGATCAACAGAAGTACACTGCTGAGGGGAGCAGCGGGCACAGCAGGAGAGGTCTGCTACGCCATGTGGGTCTCCCACCTGGCCGGCAGCAGGGATCGAACTCGTGCTGCAGTGGCTGCGGTTTGCTTCATAGTGTGTTGCTTAACCCACTGCGCCACCAGGGAGGCCCTAAGTTTTCTTATTTCCTTAAGAAATGACATGGAAGTCATGGGGCCTCTCTGGTGATTCAAGGGGTTAAGTCATATCACTATGAAGCAATCCTCAAGCATGGCAGCATGAGTTCCATCACCAGCTGGTCAGGGAGTTGACCCACATGGCATAGCAGACCTCTCTTGTCTTGCTTGCTGCTCCCCTCAGCAGTGTATCTCAGTATATCTGTCTGTTCTGTTCCCCACTCTGTCTCTGGTGAATCCTCCCACTCCCCCACCCCCTGTACCTCTGGCCTATACTCCAGTTCTTATATGCATAAATAAATAAATATTTTTTAAAATGACACAAGTCAATATTTTTCAAATGAGTCTGATGATTCTTAAATTATTTTTCTGTATCTTTCTCTCACAATCCTACTGTAATCTAAATGGTTTTTCCTGAATTATGTCTCTACATGTTTAAAACTGCTCAGTGCACCACCATAACCTTAGTGCATCCATTTCAGACCTACAGAAACATTGAGAATTTGATCCTATTGCCCTACATTCTGAAACACTTCTTTCTATGAGACTTAATGTAATTGTTCACCCATTAACTTTCTTCCTCCTTGATTCTTTTATCCTTTGTTCTTTTACCAGTCTTTACATCAATGTTAACATTATCTAGGATGCTCCATGTCTTATTTAATTATATTAATAACAAGAGACTTTTTTGGGGATTTATTCTATTCAAAAGCCTATTTATGCCTTACGGATTATTTTTTAGATACCCAGGGCTATAAACTAAATAAGCAGGTAAGTTTGTCATACTCATTTATGAAAATGAAACCTGTAATTAGGAAGATAGGAGTCTTTTTTCTTTTTTTTAATAGATTTATTTATTTATGTGTAGATGAGCTAGAGTAAAGGCCAGAGGTGCAGGGGGTGAGAGGATTCACCAGAAACAGAGTGGAGAGCAGAACAGGCAGATCTACTGAAATACACTGCTGAGGGGAAACAACTGGCAAAACAGGAGAGGTCTGCTGCATTATTTGTGCGTTAACTCTCTGGCCAGGGATCAAATTCAGGCCACAGTGGTAATAGCATGATAGCACTGAGATTTAACTCCTACACCACACTAGAGGCCCAGGGATATGGAATTTTCTCACAGAGCTAACTGAAAGAGATAGTATTAGTGTCTAAGCATGCTGATTTTCCACCCCTTTTCAAAGTTTTTCATGGATCATTTTATCCATAGCAGTGATCCTAAGTCATTGTCTTTGTTGTCTTGATTCTAAAATTTGTATCTCCAGCCTGACCTATAGATCTGTGTTTGTACATGCCCTTTAAACTTTAAATTCCACCAAACTTTCTTAACATATCTTTGGTCTCAGAGAACTATGGCCATATTGCGATGATAAGCCGACGTTCATAAGTATTTACCTTTGTTCTGTTTTACTCTTTGCCATAGAATGCCCTAAGCTATATATATTGCCCACAATATGTACTCCTAAACAATTCCTCATTCCCACAGACATCACTCAAATAGGTTCCCTTATTTCTAGCTCTTCCTGACTTTCACATGCAAAATTAATTTCTCCCACATCTGTGTGCTATAAAATATTCACTGAACATAGCTCCATTATAATACTTAATGCATAGCATTGTTGTTTGTTTGCTTGCCATATAATATTTTTGAATAAATAGGTGGTGAAATACATGCATTTGTTATAGCCTTTTTATATAGGGTAGAAATAAATATGCTTTGCACATAGCATGACCTAGTAATCATTCGATGAATGAGAAAAATGAATGAAGAATATCTTCAAAATTACATTTAAAATTAATAATTTTTAGAGTTAACAGATTATCTTCATGAAACTCTACCTTGACCTATAGCTAATCAAGGCAACTAGGACATATTTTTAAGGACTTAGAATTCTGATGCAATTTCAACCATGTCAGAAGACATTTGATGGAGATAAATACAAACATCTTCTAAATAACAAGGTAGACACTGAATAAATGCATGACATAAATTTTTAATTTTATAAATATTATTCTTAAATACCTTCTTTTCCATTTCTTAATTCCAGTTTCATCTAGCTTTAAAATATTAGCTCAAGCCATGGTCATTCATTCTATGAATCTTTCCAAGATTGTGCAGTTGCAAAGCTTTCAGTTTTTTCTGCAAATGATCTTAGCTCTATCTTTATAGCTCTTCCATGGTGCATCTCTTTATATCTTACACTAATTGTGTCTACTCATCTGTAAGGCCAAGCAAATCTGTCTTACTCTCTTATTATTAGTTGTGCACAATAGTTTTCTCATAGTAGGCACACAATGAAAATAATGATCCATGTGCAATTAATCAGTAATTCCTGTTTAAAGAATTAATCTCAAAAAATATAACTGAATGCTAAGTCTCCCTAAGTCAAGCCAGTAAGTATCAATTAACTATTAATCCTATGCTCAGCCAAATGTATGGGTCTATGGATTTGGTAGAAGAAAAACACAACTGCTCCCTTTAGAGCTTTTAAAATGTAGTTGGAGAGACAGACATTTTACAAATGAAACTGGAGAGCTGTGTGTAATCAAATGAGTGATTTTTTCCAATTACATCATCACCATTTATTTGATGGAAGAAGGTTCTTTCTCTACTTCTTAATTGTGCCCAATGATTCTGAACTTTAACAGCTGGAAGTGAATAGTTTGACTGACATTAGTCAATGGAAACTCATGCCTGGGAATGAGTTCAAAGCACTGTGATTACCAAGAGGAGGATTGTCAAAATCAAGTTCAATCCATAGGGAAAAAGCTCTCATCACGAAGACTATCTAGTAGAGAGGGGATGGAGATGAATCAGGGCAATTGGAGGTTCAAGCTGTGAAACTGGAAGTTATTTGGGTGAGGTTTGATGCTGAGGTCACTATTGAATTTAATGGCTTTGTATTGCTAACAGTAACCACCAGGCAAGAGTTAGGAACAATTTGTCCTACTTTATGAGGAGTGCCAATCTAAAGTGTGTATGTGTCCAGAATCCATCCACCCACCATCTCCCTGACTCCAATATCATTAGCTCTGGACCCTGGCTGCTTTCTTAAGTGAGCTTTGTTTGAACCAAAAATCCAGAAAGTACTTATTGACCTTTGATACAGTGATACAGAACTTATTAGTTTATTTTGAAATTAAAGGTTTTGCATATGCAATTATTTGTTTAACATGGCATCAGCTCATTGATGCAACCATGTATAGTTTGTTTAAAATATCTATGAAAATATAAAATGATTTAAAACTCAAAAATGAATACAAGTATTCTCTAAACACTAAAAATATATTTCTAAAATCTGAGAAATAGTAGATTTTATTTTGTGCCTATGGTGATTGATATTACAAACAAATAATGCTTCATCTTGTACAAGATATTGTCATTCCATCCATAGGGATAAAGGTTGAACTCTGGTTTATCTCTGATTCTTATACTATCCATTTGTTTAGAGATAAGATAGGTTCTGTGAAGAAAAAAAAAACAACTGAACAAAGGCCCTTCTCCTGCTTATATAATAATAGGTGCTGTTTTTAAAAATAACCTAGAGCCTTACTTACACCAAGTTAAAATATATTCACTGTTTTGTTATCATTATACTTCAAGAGACCAGTTCATTCATCAAAATATATATGCATTGTGTACTAGTCCATGGATATTCATTTGTATCAGAAGAAAGATATCCTTTTTATCAAAAAATTAATTTCCATGTTTAAAAGCTTTCATAAGAAATTAGTATCTTTAGGGCATAATTTTTATTATCATTTACTATAAAGTTTTCTTAATAATTTTCATTATAATAAGCAATCCCATGATGTTTATGTTGTGAGAACGCCCTGGAGACATGGGTGTACACACACGAATGTGTTTACCTGTTTGTCTCTGAAGTAGTATTGAATCATTAAAACATAAATGAGGCCAAGAATATCTTACTTTGTGGGTTTGCGAACAAGAGTCTTAAAACATCATTGAAGTTATTTATGAAAATATGCCTCACTCGTTTCTGAGCTGGGTTGCTATGACATTATTAGTGATATCTTAATATGGCACAATTTTAATGCAATATAGAAAATAATGTTTCTATGAAAATGGCATTCTATTAGTTCAAAAACCGTTGAATACCAGCAACTGCATATGTGTCTTTCTAACATAATGGTCACATAGTTTAAAACATAAAATCACTTACTTATTTTAATTTTATTTTTATTAAATGCTTTCAGAATATTGAATAAATGGTATATTTAATATTGTTTATATGGGTGAATAAAGATTTCAGGAAAAATAGTATGAATTTGCTTTTTCCTACTTCTTCCACTAAATACAACTAAAAGCATTGAAATCAAAAGAATCATAGAAAATCCTGAAAAATAGAGAAGATCAGATAGTGACATTAGGACACAGACAAAACTATGATAGTGAATTATTTGGGATTCCTATTTTTTTTTCTTATATTCTAAATTTGGAACTGAACGAGGCTACAATCTGAAACAGCAAAGTTTGCAGGTTAAGAAAAACTACAGCCCAAGCCTACCCACTCCAGTCTAAGAACCAGGAAAGAGACAGCCTACCGACACAAATTTTAAAACAACAATCATTCTATTCTGCTTTAACAAAAGCCAAATGGGGAACATGAACTTGCACACACACCTCACCAGGCCATCAGGAGGTACCTAATCCCCCAAATGGGTTAGTGTGAATAAAGTTCCAGATCTTTGGCAGGAAAAAACAAGCTTCCCATGAACAATTTGTTTGTCTGTTTATACCTGTTGTCGATCCTTGGTTGCAGGTCATTTCTGCACCCAGTTAGGTGTATACAGTTAGTCCACATTTAACATTAGTTATGGATAGGGCCTTGGAAAATGAAACTTTAGCACTGAACAAAAGCATGCCTTCAAATAACCTTGATTATTTCAACATTGTTAGGAATTGTTTTATTCTCACCAGCACTCTAACAAAAAGGGTTACCTTATCACTTTTTTTCATAACTTCTAAAGAGTACATAGTAACATTTAAAGTGAAAACAGGAAAAAGTGAGTTTGTACCACCCTGTCTGAGAATAAGAGACATAAGTAATTGTTTTGATTAATTCTTCTTTAAAATATTTACCTGTAGGATTTATCATTAGCACCTCCTTATTCCGGCCTGCCTTCCTGACTCTCCACATGTGGTTTGTGTTTCCTTCAGCCGAGCTTCCCTTGACTTAAGAGCTTATTTTCTGTTAACAAATCTAATAGTTTCTCCAACAGACATTGGCGCAGAACTTGATTTCACTCTCAAAAAGAACATAATCTGATAACTAATTAGGTGCTTTCCAATACCAATAGTTAGTATAGACACACAAAAGGATAAATATAACACACTATTTTTTTTTAAGATTTACTTATTTATGCATACAAAGCTGGGATACAGGCCAGAGTCGGAGGAGATGAGAGGATTCACCAGAGACAAAGTTGGGAACAGAACAGGCAGACTGACTGAAACACACTGCTGAAGGGAGCAGTGGGAGAGGCAGGAGAGGTCTGCTGCAACATGTGGGTTCCCTCCCTGGCCAGGAATCGAACTCACTCTGTTGTGCTATGGATGCTTCACAGTGTGGCGCTCAACCACTGTGCACCATTAGGGAAGCACAACACAGTATTTTATCACAGCAACGGATTATTATCTTCCACTGCTGTTATGTGTCGCTATGTATGAATATTTTGAAATATTTATGGCAACTTATGTCACACCTAGGTAGCAACAGAAGCCCTTGAAGGCATCACTCTGATGATGGGCAAGAGCTCCTAACTGCTGATATTGGATTGTACTGTGCTTCAACACCAAAATCACAGTTGTGAGTTTCAGATGTCTATTACTACACTCACTAGTGCTTTGTTTGTTATAATTGCTCTTGCAACTGTAAAAAGAAAAGGAAAGAAAAGAAAAGAAGAGGAAAGGAAGGAAGGAAAAGGAAAGAAAAGAAGAGGAAAGAAAGGAAAGGAAAGGAAAGAAAAGAAAAGAAAAGAAAAGAAAAGAAAAGAAAAGAAAAGAAAAGAAAAGAAAAGAAAGAAAAGAAAAGAAAAGAAAAGAAAGAAAAGAGAAATGACTGGTTTAACTTGAGCTAATCCAAATCACTATATTAACAATTAGTTATCTAACAATGTCTTATAATAAAAATGCCCTGCAAATCACGTATTGTGATAGGGATTTCTAGTTACTTCTGATTAATATTTGATCAAGACGTTATGAAAAGGTGTGAGGTTTTTTGTTTTTTTGTTTTAGTTTTTGTTTTTTTGATCCTTGACATCATGCAACCTTCTGTTCTATGACATATATAGTTGAAAACTCATTTCCCAACTCAGATAATTTGTGATCTTTTGGTCTGCAACCTCTCAAACCTTCAGATTTTCAAAAGCTGATTACTTAGATTTTTATAGAGAAAATCTATGAATAAATCTGACATCGCAAATTTAGGAAAAGCTCAAAATATATTTTAAAAATTGTTGATGCATATGACTTAATGGCTTTCTTATTCATTCCAATTTTCCTTTGTATTTTTCTTTTTCTCTTTTTCCTTTTTCTCTGCCTTCTTCTTCTACCTCCATCCTCCAACACTCTTGATTTTTGATTTTTTTTTATTCTAATCCTAAAGTTTTGCTTGGCAAATATACTTTAGAGACCAGAAATCAACCTGCAAATTTAAGCTTATGTTATTATCTAGAACTCAGTATTTTGAACTATATACCGAGGTATCTCACTAATGAGTATCTCAGGAATTGTTTTTTTTTTTTTCTGATCTTTAACCATTTGAGTGACCCATACCTGATTTCAAGGGTGACCAACACTACTCAATCAACTAATTATTCACATAAGGTTTTATGGATGGTGCTGTGTCTTTGAATAAATAGAGATGTTTTGCTGTAACCTGATATAGAGTAAGCAAGTCTTACAGAAAGAACTGAAAAGATGAAACTATTTTCCTAGAGAGTATGGGGTTAGTTTTACGCAAAGGAAAAAAACAACCCTGAAAATTAGGCAGTACAGAAAGGACATTTTAAAAAGTGGCTATGAATCTTGATACAGTTGCTAAATTCCTGTTTAGGAGACTTTCTAGATTCCAGGATTTGTCTTCTCTCTGCCTTTTCACCCCCATCCGTTGTGTCCTCAGGCCTTCTGTTTTGTCCAGATCATTCCCCCCCATATAAGTAGTAAGCTAAAAGACGAAGATCTCTTTTATGATGCCAAAATTTCAAAGAATACTAGTGTAATAATCTCCTTAAGTTTGCTAGATGCCATTTGGTTCAATACTAGTAAATTATTAATAAATATTATATATAATGAATAATTATAATCATAATTTATTTTATACTTCAGATGAATGTGAAATCACCTAATTATAATAGATCGTCATTCCTGCAACAATCTTACTTCACCATAGATTTCATTACTAGTGATAATAATGACAATGATTTTATTATCAAAAACTATAACTACTTGTTATATTACATGCTGAATAAAGCTTGAAAATTATTTTATCCTTGTCAATAAAGGACAACTGAACCATATAAAAATAATTTTATAAGATGATTAATATGTATGATTTAATACATCATATATTATGTACCATATATCTATTCATGAATGACAACACAATTTATCGTATGCTCTTTATAGCTATGTCCCCTATCCCATCTTATTTTACTATAGAGTAAAGCATGGCATTTTATGAATCACTCAATATAGTATCATGAAGTTGGAAGAATAAAATATTGTCTTATGTCCATTAGTTCATAATGAAAAATGCTAAATAAGAGGACCACCAATAACTTCTATGTTATTAAGTATATTAAATTTTTCTTTAGAGGAGAAGCCATAGTCCTAAATTCAGAAGAATTCAAGAAAGCACCATGTAAGGGTCTCAAATAATATATTTCTCCTTTTTTACTTTATTTTTTCAAATTGCATAAATAATAAATATTTATAGTACATAAAGCCACTTATGACACCAACATCCAGGGAAAACCACTATTTAATATGTTTACATATAGCCTTCAACTAATTCTCTTCATAGTTAGCAGAACAGGAAAATAAATGCACAACATGAGAATTTAAAAACTGAGATAAATGATAATTTATTTTTCATTGCTTTTAGAACAGTTTATTGTAAACATGAGTTTTTTACCTACTTTGTGATGCAGACATGAAACTAGATCCCAGACATCAAGAAGTTTAAACTGACTTTGAAGAATAAGACCAACAGAGATACAAGGACAGAATCTTCATGAAAGCAAAAATTCATTCACTACTGTTATCCCTGCAAGTCACATAGAGAATGAGCCCACAGCAGGAACTCAAGAAATGTGATGTGTAGATGAATGGATGAAAGGGTAACTTACATGCATTATAATAAGAATAACTGAAGTGGATGGAGTGAATGACTTGGGTTTGCTTTGGGTGGTCATGGTTGCGTCCCCGATTTAACTTGGGAATTAAGGGAGAGAGATACAGAGAGAAGAAAGAAAGATAGAGTTCTCCAGAAGGCAACAAGAGGAAAGACACAGGAAAAGAAAGCACAAGATCTGTCTGGAATATCCTTGCAGACATTTGACTTGGGTATAATGTGCATATCTTATGAGGCAATATTGGCTTGCACCCGACTGCAGGGTCCATGAAAGCTTGAACAGGGAGAGTGTTATATTTTTCAGGAATTTGAAAGCCAGTTTCTATTTGCAATCCAATTGCTGCCCATAAAAATTATAGATGAAAAAAATGTCCCTAATTTGCAGAATAAATTTTGAGAACGAGAGAGTTGAGAAGAGGAAAATTGACAATGGGAATAGTCTGGGAATGAAATAAGCGTCTGAAGCTGAGGGGTGGTTGTGAGAAAGGGAATTTATGGATGTAAATGAGTGTGACTACACAACAGCAGGCACTGCACAGAATCATAGGACTGATACTCTTGGCTCTGAAAAAGCAGGGAATGAATTATGGAGAGGGCTTAACGAACATGTGTTGAGTCAAGTAACAAGTGCATGGTGGGGTAAGAGTAAGAACATGTAAGACCTGATTTCACTCTTCAGTAACCATGTGATATAAAAGAGACAGTTTAACCTTTCTGAACATCAGGGTCCTTCTATTTATAATTAGAACACTAAAACTACCCATCAATTTGTACAAATAGTGAATGAACGAACGCTTATGAAGGATTATCACATAGAATTCACTCCATAAAGTCTGGCAACTGGGATCAGCATTTTACATACGATTCTTAAACTAACATTTTTTAGTTCCTTTAAAATTTTATGTCATTTTTGATATAGAAGACATTATACATGCTCCATTTTATGAAGCATAGTAATAAACCAAACACTTATGAACTCACCATCTTCAAAACTAAAACAGAACCAGTGTCTCTGAAGGACTTGCCTGCATCTATATAGCCACAGTTGTTTACCTTTTAAGGAAATGTTTGAGTCCTAATTTACACACAAGAAATTGTAGCCACCTTTAAGTGTATAGCTCCATGATTTTTGACAAATATGAATGTGTAATACTACCCTAACAAAGATATGAAATAATTCTATCACCCTAAGATGTTCCTTATTTCCTTTTTACAGTCAATTTCACCACTCCAATTTTTCCCAGGCAACCACTAATTTGGTTTATTCCCATATATTCCTTTTGGTCACTTTAGAACTTCATATAAGTAGACTCACTTGTTGTACCTGACTTCTTTTGCTCAATCTGATTTTAAATTCATTTATATCTTGGATATTGACAGTTCATTAATTTTTCTTGCTGAGTAGAGTGTGCCATGTGGACTATGCTTCATCTGATGACATTTGGGTGACTTCTAGGTGAGGCTATTAAGAATAAAGCTTCTATAAACATTCATGTACAAAACTTTTTATGGGGCTGTTTTCACTTGCACTAAACATCTAAGAGTGAAAGTTCTACTTATAGAGTAGATAAATATTTAGTTATGTAAGAAACTGCTACACTGTTTTCTGAAGTTCTTGCTTATTTGTTTTTGTCTTATTATCACTACACTCCCACCAGAAGTAGATGAGAGTTCTGATAATGTCATAGCTTCACCTACACTGGGTAATGAACCTAATACTTAAATTTAGACTTTTGATTTGGTATAATATAGGTATCTCATTTAATTTGTTATTTGTCCATGATTAATCAGTAAAGATATTTTCATGTGCCTATTGGTCAAAGGTGCATCTTTTCTAAAGTAGTCATTAAATTCTTTTGTCCATTTATTTTTATCAGGTTATTTGTTTTCTTACCATTGAATTATGAACCTTATATGTAAATTCTGAATGCATATCCTTTGTCAGATATATGCATTGTGAATATTTTTGCTGGACTGTAATCAACCTTTTTATTTTCATAGGGTGTCTTTGAGAGAGCAAAGAATTTAATTTTGATGAAGTGCAGTTTATTGTTTTCCTATAAGATCTGTACTTTTTTGGTGACTCAACAAAATTTTTGCTTACTTCAAAATTTTAAAGATTTTCCATTTATTTTATCTTAAAGTGTAATAGTTCACCCATTCAGCTAGTGAGGTAGGGATTACCTGCCACTTCAGAATTAAGATACATGAAGAAAATTTTAATAAGTATGTACAGCTATTAAAACCAGGCTTATTCCATGGTCTCAGAAATTACAATTAAGGTAAAGAACAGTTACAACAAAATAGGATTTAAAATTTAAGGTCCTGAAATCTAACCGCAAATCCTCTCCTCCTGGGCTGTGTGAACTTGTGTAAGTTACTTCAGTGCCTCTGGGTTCAGTTTCCTCATTTGTTACATAAGAATTAGTATAGATAACCTCCATGTTCACTGAACTCTTAAGTTTGTAAGTAAGCAAAGCCTAGTTTCCTTTTCTGTGGGCTTTTGAGGACCAATCACAGTTGCCTCTGGAAGCTTCTCATGTATATTGTAAATGATGTGTAAACTCCTTCAACCCAGCAAACCAGAGGAGCAGGCACTTCTGTGCCATTTCGCTCTGGTGTGCTGGGTAAATTCCAATCCATGTAATTGCATTCCGCAGCTCCCACCTCCCCTGCAGTTTCAGTTTGGATGGAGCTCACCCCCAACCCACCCTGCCTTTTTCAGCAGTTGGGATCTATTGCTCTGTGCTGTGAAACAACCAGCAGGCCAGCCCCCCAGGTGGCTATTGCTGGCAAGGTCTGCACAGGGATACAAGGAGAATGCTTTAATGGGGGCAGCCTTGAGATCAAAGGCTTCCTATTTGGAATGTCTCTGATAGGAATGTCTCCAATGTCTCCCTCCGAGCACTGGGAAGAAACCCAGGGTTTGGGAAACTCCAAACATGGATACAGGCAAGGACATTTTTAATGAAAGAACGATTACATTTTTTAAATTTTAAGGGAAATGAAAAAACATGGTTCTAGGCAGAAAATAAATGCAAACCAGTGTTTATTTCCATGGGGCTGCTGCTCCAGAGGTAACCTTGCTAATTAGATTTTTTGTGATTTTGTTATTAGATCTTTGTTAATGAGCTCGCACCATCTCATCTCGCCTGCAGTCTCCCCAGGCTGCTTTGGAAATCTGCACAGAAGGAAGCAGAGAGACACTTGCATGGAAGGGAAATATTTGTTATTTACGCAACTATACCTGCTCTGTATTGTACATTTCAAACACTCTGAAAGCCAATGAGTCACCTTTAACCTTTAGAAGAAACTGATGATTCAAGAAGTTAAATGGCAACACGGAGAGGTTATAGCAAAGGAACTGCTACCTGTGGCCTATTCTTGGCCTGAGGCTACTGCCATTCAGGCAGAGATTTATTAAATTATTTTTCCTAATCCCTCCCATCCCAGTGATTTTTAGCAAATGTTTCCACCTCTTTATCCATTATGAATCACCTTGTTCAATCAACAACAATGATTGATAAAGTTGACCTCTGTGACCCATGCCTTCAACTCTCCTGGTTTCTTCTTACCTGTGATATGAAGGGTCAGACTTTAAGATACTCTTTGTATCTTGACAGGAAATATGAAAATATTTGAGTCTAGATAACTAAAATAGTTTAAAGGCTGTTGAAGATTAGTACCGACATACACCTAGGGATGCTCAGGCATACTACTTTCCAGAAGGAGCTGGAATAAAACCATAGGCATCTTAGAACTGAAAATCAACAAATCATAAATCAACTAAGTTTTCACCTGTTTTGTGTGCTATTGCACCAATTGGAACTTCTAGCTTAATTTGTATAATAGGTTGCCAGTCAGAATTTGGTAGACTTCTAACCTTAATTTGTATAGCTCTCCAGAGTGAAAACTACCCCAACTTTTCTGAAGGTCTAAGCCCTAATGCATTTGGAGAGCTCAGAGCACAATTCAAGGGTTTCTCGAATTTTCTGTTTGAGGACTGCAGTAATAATAAAATACCATATAAAAGCTTATATTTTGCTTCAACCAGATCTCATTCATGTGGTTGACTTTTGTGTATTGACATTATAAGGATAGCTTTACAGATGTTGCAAGTTTTAAAAATTATTTCATTAATAAAATAATAGAAAAGTATTCTCTTGATTGAATGAAGATATTTTCCTTGAAATTTAACAGACTATGTCACCTTAAATAAAATATGCCTCTTTGGCATAAAGATTATTTTGAGCTGACTTTTGAGGAACTGCACACATTTGAGGCACTCTGAAAAAAAAAGTATAAGTTACTCATTTGTAAAAGAAAGCTCCATTTTAAAATATATCTCCTTCTGTGAGAAGATAGGCATCTCTCCCTTTTGCACCAGGGATTGTCAATGAAGAAGGCACAAACGTAATACTCCATAAAATATTTATCCTTGTTTATCTTGATTTTCCTGATAGTTTCCCATAACTTCCCCATCCAACATCTTTCATTTTGGTTGAATTTGGTTTATAATGTATTGGCTTAGACCATCTTGGAGAAATTTACTCCAAACTTGTTTGTTTTCTCTAGTTAGTCTGTTTTTTATTGCAGGTATTTCAGCAATAACTCAGAAGGGCAGAGGGAATTATTTTCTTCCCTGACATTATTACATCATTACCAAATTTGGCAAAAGTTTCTAATTAAAAATAGTTTTTAAAATGAAGAGCAGAATCAGCATGCTTTCTCCTAGAAATAGTCCCATTTTCACATTTCATTTTTTGCTCATTTTTAAATCTGCTTATGATTTGCCTTTTTCCTTTAACTATAGTTTTTAAAGGCTACTGCTGACAGAAACCATGAAAACATGATGCTTTATGTTCATAGAGCCATTAGCTCTTCACAATGTAATTCATTTTGTCTTCCTATAACCAGCAGATAATCAGTTTATAGGAAAAAAGAAGTTAATGATATCATGCTAACTATCATACTAACTAAATTTCTCTGGACTACTCATGTAATTTTTTGCATCAGTTTTTAAAATATGAGTATCTATCCACCAAAATCACAAGGACATAGAGAAAAGTAAATGCATTCACCTAAAAATAATTGTTGAGTTGTTGCTACAAAAAACAAGAAAATACTATCATTAGAATTTTGAGTCAGATATAATCCCTGCTCTCAAATTTGTTTATCTCTTGGAAGAGTCCATATAGAATAAGTGGTGGAACAAATTCATTTAAAGCCATGATGATATCTCCATGGGGGAAAGTGTCATCTGAGCTGGGCCTGGAAACACAATGGGGTGGACAGTATCACACCTGGTGATGATTGTAGGAGAGCTGTTCTGGAAGTGATATGAAAGAATGGGGAAGGAACCATACTAGATCAACTACAATATCATGCAAAGTTCCTTGAAAACAATATGCATGATATAAATGAAACATATGGTCATCATTATTAAAAACTAAACAAAACAAACAAACAAACAAAAAACAATAGAGTCAGTCTTGAGGACATTTGTATCTCAATAACGGAAATCCCTAAATGCAAATACATTGATAGGTAGTGCTATTTTTGTTGTTGTTTTTCTAGTGAACCTGAAGTCAGAAAGAGGGTGAGGGCAGAAAACCCTAAGCAAGACTTTTAATATTCTCTCTAGCTCATTCACTGAGACCTCTGCTCACATTTCTGCATGGACTATGGCTCAACATAATAAACACAGTCACTTAGATGTCACATGAATTTCCTCAATAAAAGGGAAGTTGAGCTGAGGTAACAAATTACTGTGTGTGGTGACTTTAGACAACAGAAGTATTTATTCTTTCACAGTTATGGAGGTCAGTCGGTCAAAATGAAGTACTCTATTTCCTCTGATGCACTAAGAGAAAATTCTTCCTTGTTTCTTCCAGTATCAGGTGACTTGGGATGTGTCTTGATTTTTAAGACTTGTATTTGATTTTTAAGACTGCCATAACAAGGCCCCACAAAAGGGGTGGTTTAAACAATAGAAATTTATCGGAGGCTAGAACACTAAGGACCACAGGGTGGGTTTCATTTGGAAGCCTCTCTCCTTAGTTTGTACATGATTATCTTCTCCATCTCTCTTCACATCGTTTTTACTTTGTGTGCCTATATCCTAACCACCTCTTCTTATAAGAACATCAGTCATATTCAGTTAGGGCTTACCCTAATAACCTTATTTAACTTCAATTACTTCTTTAAAACCTTACCTCCAAATGTCTTCACATTCTGAAGTTCTGGGTGTTAGAACTTTCAACATATGAATTTTGGGAGGTCAGAATTCAGTCCATGACAGCTATAATGTCCTCCTCCATCTTCAGGTGGCTGTGTCCTTTTACTCTTCCCCTTTCCTCTCTGCATTAAATTTGTCTGTGTTGTTCTTATACAGGGATGTTTGTCATTGAATTTAGGACCCACGCAAATAATCCAGAATTAACTCCTTATCTCAAGGTTGTTAATTATGTCTGCAAAGACCCATTTTCCAAATAAATTCAGATTCATAGGTTCTGGGAACTAGGGCATGGGCATATCATTTTGGAAGCTATTATTCAATACACTTCAATTGTGTTCCACTAAGATACTGATTACCCTAGATTCTTCATCCTATTCTCTTTCATTTTAGTAATATAATAAACAATTGCATTTAAATATAAATGGAGATAAGATTTTTCTGGGAGAAGGGGGAAATGACTATACAGAGACAGTTACAGCATAATCAGAAGCATTTTGGCTTGTCTGACACTTTTTAATGTTGTCTTTTAACACCAAAGATTCAGATAGCATGAAGACTTCTGGTTCTTGGCTAAGATTTACTGAGTCTTTCTGTATCTGTATTTAAAGAAGATAGCAAGAGAAAAAAGCAAAAATGAGATTTCCAAATAAGAGTTACGACTGCCATAAATAATAATACTTTGGTTCTCATTCATTATTTTAAAACATTTCAAATGGTCATTATAGATTCAGGTCATCTATAAATGCGCCTATATTCTTTTGATTAGAGTGCTTATATATTTGGCAAAAAAACACATGACCATAATAATCTACTTTAGAGTAATATTAATTCAGAAATATTATTGAAGAAGCAATTTACATGTGACCAGCTATTGGAAAAGTAATTAATACCCATTCTATATAGTCTCCCTGTATTTAATGTCACATTATTTTATTCTAATATTCATGTAATTATTGATTCATTCTTATAGAAAACAGCATATTTTCCAGGCTATTGGAAGTGACATTGAGGAAGTAGAAAAATATTAGGGGAGAAGGTCAGAGTAACCAGAGGAAATACTTCTTTGGAGACTATAACATCCTGTTACCTCATGCTTAAGAAGTTACATCTTATCTTTTTGGCAGAAAAAAAAATCATTGAAAATGTTATCAAAATATGGAGACTATTATATAATCCAATTCTAGAAATGTAAATAACTACAAATTTGGCATAAATTTGCAAAGCAAATATATATAATATATAATATGCATATTATATATTTTATATATACATTATAGCCAGTACCAGATGATCTCATCGTGCATAAGAGTTGTAAATATATTGAAAAATATACTTTGTAAAGATGCCAATTCTTCCCTTACAATTTGATAAATTCAATGTAACCTCAAGCAACATTACTTCAATTTGCATGTTTTTTAACTGTAGAAGCCACTTCTGTATTTCAAGTGGAAAAAATAAACATTTGAAATAATAGGCAGTATAAAAATTAGTATTAGGGGAGCATATATAACAATATTAAAACACATTATTAAATTACTATAGTAAAAAATTTTGTCCTTAGCACTGGAAGACGAACAGATCAATCAAAAAAAAAAAAAAAAAACAGCAGGAGGGGAATCTATAAACAGTCTTGAGTCTAACATACAATGAACTCATTATTAAAAACAATTGTATTCTTAAATTCTTCCACAAATGTTCACCACTGATAATTAAACACTAAACCATGAAAATTGATACTAGTGGGATTGTTTTTAATATTTCATGGGAAAATATTTCTGATCGAAGATTAAAAAAATTAACATATTATAAAGTGAAAAATGAAATAATTTCTGAGCAAAGATATTAATAAGCAAAAATATCGACTAAGAAAAAAAATCTGTGATTTTTTAATAAATGATTAGAAGGGAATGAGGAAGAAATGAAAGACAGTCTATTGAAATAATTCATTAATGAGATTTGCAAATGACTACATTAAACACAAGAAAGAGAAGAATAGACAGATTTACAGATATTTAAAGGTCAAATGATAGGATTTGATAACTGAATGAATGTGAGGAGTGGAGAAAGTGTTAAGGATGATTCAAGAGAAGCTTAAAGTTGCTAATTTGAGTTGGAAATTGGTGGAACAATCAATAGTGTTTTGTTTTGTTTTTATGCCTTGGTTGAAATTTTGGATATTTTCAACTTGAGATGTTCATTGTATGTAGATGTGAAAATCTATTGACAATGGATGAAAAAGATAATAGAATCAAGCAAGACTACTTTTCATTGGATATTAAGTTCTACGTTCCTCAGATGTAGTTTTGCATAAAATAACACTGTTAAAGGTACATCTTCCCCAGTTTTTTACTTACTGACAAAAATTGTAAATTTGTCTTACTCCCTGTCACTTCCTTTTTCTTCTTTTACTATTGAGACATCACATAATTTGTTTTTCACTAGTTCAATAGTCCAAAGTATTAAGAATGAGGACATACTATTGGATTTTACCTCCTTGTTTGTAATTATGAAGGAAATGAAGCAGAGTTTTTAATTACTCACCTTTTGTGTATCTATCAAGGAACATCTATCAAGCAGATTCTGGACAAGGATGAATTGATTTCTACAATCACATACATGGAAGGCAATTTATACATTATTCAGGTGGGTGAAACTATGATGTCCAATGTGCTTGACAAAGAGGAGCCAAATACATAAAATAGTAAGATACTATGAAGGAAACAAAATAAATTTTTAGGTGATTCAAAATATGATCCATTGGTCAGGAGTTCTAAAACCCTGTTGGGAACTGAAGCTATTGAAGGGAAGGAGTTTAAATGGCTTAAATTACAAGCCTGAATTGGGATGTTTCGGTTGGAGACAAGTAATCTCAGGCATTTAGCAGATTCAGAACGAATGGATTTAAGCTCTTTTTTTAAAAAGCAAATTCCGATTTGTCCAAATTCAAAACACTGTTTCTTTTATGGTCCTTAAGAATTTTCCCTCAATTATTAAACCTATGTGGATGCAAATGGAAACGTAATACATGTTTTTCTCATTCACTTGAGTTCAATTCATCAAGTGTTGTTTTGTAACAACCATTGACCATTGACGCGAAAGCAACATTCTGGGTCCCTTTTCTTAGAAACAGGAAGTACTGGTCTGCCAAAAAGTAAATGAACTCTAACCTCCAAAGATTTCAATTCCATTTAAAATGCTGAGGCTGAAAAAGAAGCACAAGATTTAACTTGGTAAGACATATTCCCAACCTTTTATTTCTTCAATTTTACTTGTAGAAAATGGCCTGGTGAAGTCTGAGCTGGGTTTGATTTTTCATCCCAGATACCACAAAGCTGAATGTCAAGTCACTTGGAAGGAGAGCATTTGTTTTGACTGTGGCTGGTGTTTCTGTGCCCCAAGATACTTGAGAGGTTATTTGTGAAATTCTTTCACCCTCAGGAAAACATTGCCAGTATGGCAAGGACAAAACCAGTTTTCTAATGAGACCCCCATTCTATTGCCAACATCAGAGAGTGTCTTCCCTCTTTTCTGGGCTAGTTGATTAGCTACAATGGTGAAATTAATATGAATGACATGAATCTAATTCCTGTTATTCTCTGGGCTGATTCATCCTCTTAGTAGAACAGTAGAACAGTTGTGTGGTTAACTATCTTTTGTTCCAGTTTTGACAGTAGCAACAGGGCATAGCATTAGACTAGGAGTCATAAAGCTGAAACAAAGAGACTAATGACAAAACTAAGATGACAGGAAGAGGAACCACCACATTCAGAATTGGGAGTGGTGGTGTCCATCTACCAGGAAGGTCCAATCGTTCAGAAAGAACCTTTTTCGATTTGGGCCTGTGTGTAACTATCCAATAACCTACAAAATCTGTATTCCTCTGTCTCCCTCCCCACATTACACAATGACATAATACCAAATCTGCACTCCTGATGCCATGAAACTGTGCTGGTCATGATGATCTATTTCTGTTTTTCTCTCTAGAACATTAGGGCAGGCTTGCAACAATAGGACAAAACAACCTCTATCCACCTCAAATGAACCAAAAAGCCCTGATCTTTCATAAATTGACAAGTTTGGTTTCAAAGAGCAAGCCCAGAAGAGTATCTACTGACATCCCACTGACCAGATTGAAAATAGCCAGACAAAGCTAAGATGACTGAGGCGTGGTTAGATCAACAACTACAGAGCAAGAGATAATCAGTGTGTTGCGTTTATAGATCCAAATTCAAGTTACACAATGATTTAGCAGAGATCAACCAGACTCTTCAAATTTGTTTCTTCTATGTTTATGTCTCAACCCCATAAAGACTGCACAAATCCCCATCCCAAGGGAAACAAATTAGAGACCCTTGCCTCTATTTTCCTACCTAGTGGTCTCCTATTAGACTGTTGCTTTCCTAAAAAGCTGGTGGCACAGTTTTTGGTTTCTGTGCCATCAGGTAGTGGGCCCACAACACCTGTAGCTACTATCCCCCAACTAATAGAATTCAATTGTTTTATTCTCTAAGTCCCAATTTCCAAAATGATATAACCCTCTTCCCTAGCCTTATGGGGAGTTATATGAATCTTGTAGCTCCTATAGTTTGCTGAACTGGCTCTGATTTAAGTCCTTTAATTTCACAAACTGTGGTTGAATATTTTTGGCATACATGTGCATCAAGGAGAGGAGACCTTGACTTGCTAACAACCCAGACATCTTTTTGACAAGAAATATGAAGCACTTTAGAGTCATTTAAACCTGGGTAAATAAAACAGTGTCAGAAGGTTGCTGAGATGCTAGCCTCAGGCATATATCCAAGCTACGCCTAGACATGTTCAGTCACACCCAAGTTAGGGAGAAACTGAAAATAAAGTTTGCTTACCAGGACTGAAACCCCCCCCAATCACTGTTCAGTTAACTTTTCACCTGATTTTCATGCCATTGGGTCCATCAAAACTCAGCCAACATCTATCCTCAATTGCATGGCCGGTCACCAGTTGGATCTCAAGGGACTTCTAACCCTGGTTTGCATAGCTTTACAGGTGTGAGAATTATCCTGACTTTTCTAAGTAGATATTTTGCCCTAACCCTTCCCAGTACCTTAGAACATAATTCAAGGCTTCTTAAATTGTCCTAGTAAAAAGTCCTAGTAAAACATCAATCAATTATTATATTTTGCTTCAATAGGTTCTCACTCACATTTGGTTGACATTTTTCTCATTTTTACTTTATTTTTATTATGACCCAGAGTGACTGCAGTGTGCAGTGGACTTTAAGAATGAATCTCCAGTTTCCTATTTACTCAGTGTAAAATCTTAGCCTTTCCACTCTCGAACCTACTGAATCAGATCCCTAGGTGATTCCAGTGCACATTAACATTTGAGAAGCACTTTTTAAATGCAAATACCTGAGTTCACCATCAGAGATTCTGATTTAATTTGACCTGAACATTGGATTTTTTTTTTAATTCCCCAGGTTTCCCAATGTGCAGAAAAGTTCAAGAATGACAATTTTAGGCTACTTTGTAGAGTCTCAGGTCCTTTGATCTTAAATCACCATCACAGTTTGATGATAACCTATTTATGATGCAGCAGGAGAGAAAATGATGGCCAATGATCTCATATTGTGGTATCACTGCCTATTTCTAGGGTGAGTGGATCATCACTCAGGTTAAATGACTGCCCTAGAAAGAATTCCCAAATTAGTAGCTCCAAGAAAACATCGCAACACTGGAAAATCTGTTTCATTGACTTTTTTTTCCTAGATATTCACTTCAAAATGCAAATCTTCCCCCTAAAGTAAATACTCTCATCAATGCAGTATAAATAAAGATGCTTGATCACTTTCTTCTGATTCACTAGAGTAATTGCTCTGAAACTGAATGTTAGGGTGTTGACTAAAACTGAACAAATCCCCTGGTTTCAGAAGAGAAAATGGCAGTCAGTGAAAGAGAACTGATATCTCTGAAGGGTGGCAGGTTTTTGGATTATTCCCTTTGAGAGATTATCTTCAAGGTCTTGAGACTTTAAAAGATGCCTTTATAGTAGCAGGGAGCAAAAAAACATAAGGAAATCTGTGTTTTAGATTTAAGAAAATAAAAAACAAAAACAAATTAGAAACCTGACAGGACTTTGCAGAGTAATCTAGACTCCAGGATGGGTGTCATTAAATGAATTTTAAAAAAATGGAAAATATTTATAAGCCAGGACTGAGAAGAAACAAAAAGGAAGAAGGTGATAGAAAAAAATAACTGCAGGACAAAGAAGTAAGGAGTAAAGGCAAAAGATAAATAAAAGTAAAATCAATGCTTTTTCAAAAACTATTCATCTATTTACCAAAAGGTGTTTAAGGGAAAATAATTGGAGTATTTATTTTTCCTTCATATCACTTTCCACATCTATTCAACCATCACATTCCATTGAACTTATTCCCTATATACTTTCAAATTCTTTCCTTGGAATATCCCATTACCACTTAACACTATCTAAGTTTTCCCTTTCAGGCTGACCTCACTGGTCCATTCCCCACATAACCACCAGAGTGATCACTTGAAACTCACCACTTAAAAGTCAACAATAAAATGATATGACTCTTTCACAAACCTAAAGAAGTGGGCTTCTGCTTATTTCCCCATTCTCATGTATACCAACTCATCTGTGAGATAATTAATGATTCCAGTTACCAGTAGATTGATTTCAATTTTTTTCTTCGTCATACAGAGTAAGTCTATGAAATAGGTTTATTACTAAAAAAGAAACTGACATCTTGAAACATTAAATGACTTGTCAAAATGGATTAACAGGATATAAACTTAAGAGTTTTTTCACTTTATATTATGTGTTATATCACACAGATGAAGGCTATATTTACTTTTTTTTAAAGATTTATTTATTTACGCATATAAGAGCTGGGGCACAGGCCAGAGTCCAGGGAGGTGAGAGGATTCACCAGAGACAAGAAGGGAGCAGAACAGGCAGACTGACTGAAACACACTGCTGAGGGTGTGGCAGGCACGGGCAAGGCAGGAGAGCTCTGCTATGCCATGTGGGTCCCCTCCCTGGCTGGCAACAGGGATCGAACTTGTGCTTCAGTGGCAGTGGTTTGCTTCATAGTGCGTTGCTTAACTCACTGCACCATCAGGGAGGCCCTATATTTACTTCTTCATACCAACTAAGTTTGTTCAGTTAGCATCTTTATTAAGCTTAAAGGTGCAAGAAAAGTAGTCATTTAAAACAATGCCTACCCTGCTTTATTAATGTTTAATTATTGCCATACTGTTAGACCTTTAGGGCAAAGAGAACAATGCCTAAAGAAATTTAAAAGGTTGGGCCTCCCTGGTGGCCTAGTTGAACACTGCACTGTGAATCATTCACTGCACAGCAGTTTGAGTTCAATCTCCGGTCAGGGAGGGAACCACATGGCACAGCAGACGTCTCCTGCCTCACCCACTGCTCCCCTCTGCAGTGTATTTCAGTGTATCTGCCTGTTCTGTTCTCCACTCTATCTCTGGTGAATCTTCTCACCTCCTGTGACTCTGGCCTGTACCTTAGCTCTTGTACGCATAAATAAAATAAATTTTTTAAAAAAAAGCTCAACAACATGCAGGGCCCCAGGAAAGACTTGTCAGAGCTAATAAACCTCCCCACTCCCAACCATTAAACAATGCCCAGAAGGGTTAAAGGCAGTCCCTAATGCCAACCTACAGGCAGCAAATAAAGCTTCCCCAAAATATTGTAACAGGTTTATTTTCAATGTTTTTGTCCAAAAAAAAAAAAAAAATGGGGGGTGGGGTTTGAGAGGTGATGGAAAGAAGGAGAGAGAAATAAAAAAAAAATGAGAGTGTAAAAGGGAGAGGGGACAGATCTGATTTAGCTATCTGGTTGATGTGGGAAATTTGGGGATAAGGAAGGGAAAATATGACTGAACTTGTTGAGAAGACCTGGAGTTAAGCACGGTTTCTTGGAGACAAGGTGAGATCATGTCACCTGGAAGAACAGCCAAAAACAGAACTGAATCTATGAGTGGGTTGAACTCTCAAGAGCAAGGGCTTCGCTAGTAATAACTGAGATGACTGTTTGTGTCTCTTAATTATTAAAAAAAAAACAAAAACCTAGGAATAGGGTCTTCCTGGTGGCGCAAGGGTTTAAGCACTGCACTGTGAAGCATCTGCAGCCACTGCAGCGCAAATTGGATCACCGGCCAGGAAGCTGACCCACATGGCGTGGCAGACCTCTCCTGTCGTTTCACTCGCTGCTCCCCTCAGCAGTATATTCAGTCTGCCTGTTCTACTCCCCACTCTGTCTCTGGTGACACCTCTCACCCCCTCTGGTCTGCACCCCAGCTCTTGTATGCATAAATAAATCTTTTTTAAAAAATATAGGAATATTTTAAATCAAATGTTAAACATTACCCAGATGCTCATTATCTCAGACAATGAATTACTTTCCATCTTTGGGTCTCTTCCATTAAGTCATGTTTGCCAAGCCACGTGATGTGAATTCTGTAGTTCTCCCTGAGAAGTGCCCTGGGAAGCTGGCTACTGCATATCTAAAAGCCACATTCAGGATTTAATTAATGATAAGGGAGATTGCTCATTTAAGACTGAAGCAAGAAAAAGGCACCACTGGGTGGAGGTGAGGGAAAGAGCCTCTCAAGGCAACGCTAAAGCCATCTTTCACCCTATTAGATTCCTGACCTGGTGTATCTTTATTTTGCACAATATGAACAGCAGAGTGGGGAATAAAGCCGACCAGGTTTCTCGAACATTTGAGTAGAGACAAGTGCATAGTAGCTTGCAGAGAGTCTCTGAGGATGCTCTCCTTTCTAGACATTTTGGGGCATAGATAATTACCTTATTAGCCTCACTGGACTCTGTCAAGCTAAAAGGATGATTTGACTGCAAAATTAAACCACCTTAACTTCCAGCTATGACTAAGTAAGTGTATTGGCAAATCCTCTCTCCAGAACGCAACTGTGAAACTGGGTAAAACTTACAAAGAAGCTATTAGAAACTGACAGAAGTAGAAAATAGTTTGAGAAGCACTGTATTATTAAAAGTGCTGATCTTTGAGCTGTATGAATTGTGGGAATCTCTGACATTTTGGCCTGGGCAGCTCCCATCTCTGCAGCTGTATAGATAGAGGGCAGGACAGTTTGTAAGGACTGGCAGGTTGTCTACCATGTTAAAAGAGGATCGTTTGATTCTTTAATGCTGGTACTTCCCAGTCTGTTCCCAGAGAAATTATCCTCAGAGAGAAGAATCACATATAGAAAAGTTTTAGTGCCATCAGTCCCCAGTAGCCCTAATGTCCCTGGAGTTAGAATTCTTTGTGAATGATGATTTTGCTTATTAGATCTTCTAACAAAGGGAAGCAGTCTCTACACAGATGCAACCTATAGAATTTTGGTCTCTTTCCACCCTAATGTGTCCTAGATATAACCTTCATTGAAAAGTAACTATTATCTTGCTACTAGCCTCTTGGTAAAACTAAATACCTGACCATTGAGAGCCCTGTGATAGTTTCGCCAATAAAATTCTATTTGGGGAGAATCAATTCAAGTGCTGTAACTAGCAAGATGACAAGAACCCAATAAACCTAGCTTGTCAAGTGGAAGTAGAATATGCAAGAATGCAAATATCCTGATCCCAGTGACATTTCAGCTTTTTTAAAAAATTAATTATATATATATTTTTTCTTACAATGTTTGCTTTCTTTTCTAGGTGTCGTCCCCATAGAATTCCCACCACCAATTCATCTGTGCACTATCACCATAGTCTCCTGTTCTCTTCCAGTCCCTGCCTTAATCCTAATCCCTCCCTCTTCCCTGCAGAATGTCTCTGTTTTGTAGTTGTTTGTTTATTTTTGTTTTGTTGTATTGTGTGTGTGTTTTGTTGTTGTTGTTGTTATTAATTTTTCCCCTTGATCCCCTATATTCTTCCTATAAGTGAGAACATCTGGTGTTTTTATTTTTCCTTCTGATTTATTTCACTGAGCATAATCCCTTCAAGCTCCATCAATGTTTCTATAAGTGGCTCTAGTTTGTCTTTTTGATTGCTGAATAATATTCCATTGTGTATATAAACCACATCTTCTTAACACAGTCATCTATTTTTGGGCATTTGGGTTGATTCCAGGTCTTAGCTACTATAAATAATGCTGCAATAAACATAGGTGTGCATGTATTCTTTTGAATTAATGTTTTTGTGTCCTTTGGGCAAATCCCTCGGAGTGGGATTGCTAGGTCATAAAGTAGCTTCATTTTTAGTAGACTGATGTACCTCCATACAGCTTTCCATAGAGGTTGGACCAGTTTACATTCCCACCAGCAGTGTGGGAGAGTTCTATTTTCACCACTTCCTCACCAACATTTATAGTTGCTAGTTTTTAAATATGTGTCATTCTTACTGGTGTGAGGTGGTCTCATTTTGGTTTTGATTTGCAGTTCCCTGATTACAAGTGATGTTGAACATTTTTTCATATGCCTATTGGCCATTTGCATTTCCACTTTGGAAAAGTGTCTTTTTAGCTCTTCTGCCCATTTTTTGGCTGAGTTATTTACTTTGTTTCTGTTGAGCCTCTTTAGCTAATTGTAGATCTTTGTGATAAGTCCCTTATCATTAGTAATGTGTGCAAAAGTTTTCTCCCAATCAGTGGGGTGTATCTTTGTTTTGGTTAATGTCTCTTTTGCTGTACAGAAGCTTTTTAATTTGATGTAGTCCAGTTATTTATCTTTTCCTTCACTTTCTTTGCATTAGGTCTTTAAAGATGTTCCTGAGATATATGTCATACAGTGTTTTACCTATATTTTCATCTATATATTTTATCGTTTCAGGTCTTATGTCTAATTCTTTAATCCATTTTGAGTTGGTTTTTGTATTTGTGAGAGGCAGTAGTCTAGTTTCAATTTTTTGCATGTAGCGGTCCAGTTTTCACAGCACCATTTATTGAACATACTGTATTTGTTCTATTGCATATTCTTTGTTCTTTTGTCAAAGATTAGTTGTTAATAAGTCTGTGGGTTTATTTCTGGGTTTTCTATTTGATTCCATTGGTCTGTGTGCATGTTTTAGTTCCAGTACCATGCAGTTTTAATTACTGTGGGTTTGTATGGTTTGAAGTCTGGTAGTGCCTTAAGTGCCTTGCTTGTTTCACTTGGTGTCCATTTGAAACACAGTGATATCTACTGAGCTGCTATAGTTGTTCAGTTCAATCTCCAGTTAAGCAGAAACAAAACTAGATGTCATTGCGCCACCCAGGGGGCAGAACTCAAGACATTTCTCATAGCTTTGAAAATGTCTTCCTTTAGTAAATCTTTTTAAATTTTTCTTCTAGTTATTAGGCTGCTACTAATAGCTTAGCTGGTCATATGGAGAACTATAAACTGGCAGACTAAAGACATCCCTTTAGGGAACCACAAAATAGGAAAAAAATTATTGCTGCCAATTGAACAATTCGGGGGCACTGAAGTAGCTATCTGTGACAAGGGCCTGTTTTCTGGTAAGAATGGCTAGAATCAAGTTGCTGACAGACCCTCTAATGTTCACATTAGCATTACTAACTTTGTAGATCATGGTACCTGATATGGTAGCATAGCCACCATCACGAACTAGACATAAAGTAAAAGTCTCTGGTCCACACACCTTTAGTAAGAAATTTTGGTCATTGAATATGACTTTCCCTATAAAGGGATTGTCTCTTTTCATACTGAACAAAAGACATCTTTGAAATTTTAATATTGTATTCTTATCACTCCTGGATGTTTCTTTCTTTCCTCTAGCAGCAACCCTAGGCTGGTTTATAATCAACCCTATGAAAGACAACTTGGATAAACAGGGACCTAGGGCATTCAAACTTAAATCTGGTTTAGAACCTGGATTTCTTTAGTAGCTTGGCATGGGTCTACAAGAAAAGGCTAATGACCACTCAGCTGCATATAGTGTTATTCATTAAAAATGCCCTGTCCTTCCTGTCCTTGGCCTTCCTTATGGAAAGAAGGGGATGAAGAGGGTGGGGAGAACGAATATGAAATCATGACCACTGAAATAACACATAACTTTGTAGCAGTGGGGATAGATCATCATCACAGTATCTAGGGAAGAAAGACCCCGGTTCTTGGGAGGAGCAGAGGAAGGAGAGCCACTAACAGTCTTAGATCTTTTAGTGCTGCTCCAGAGTGTCTCTTACAAAGTAAAGGGATATGTCATTTTCCTGAACTGTTGCAAGTGGCTGTTGACTCCGTTATGCCCTGTCTTCAGTAAAATTCCTAAGATAATTTGATTGCCAGTGTCTTCAACCTTACTGAAAGATGTGTCAAAAATAGCTGAGGTGGTTTCTACCTCCTGACATCTCAGGAAGAATCACCTGTCAATTCTTCTGAGTGTCTTCCCCACAGTCATTACATGGGGGCAGAAAAATGTCAGCCATGGATAATATGAACAAACAGAAAAGAATGGAAAAACAGAAAAAAAATTACCAGTCTATTATTTTGGAGGCAGCCCTCCAAAAAACAGAACTGGACTTAATTACTAAAACTCAACTGGGAAAACTTAGGCCAATCAGTACTTTGAAAACACCAGCAAACTGCCCTCACAACTAATATAGATTCCATTTGGAGTCTCCAGTAATTGTTGAGAACACTTTCTTTCTCAAGATAACATGTGTATGTCTGGAATGGTACTTTTTGTGTGTCAAGTCAAACATTAAATTGCTTCCTTTCCAAAACCACAACTTGCATGTTAAGAGTGGTTCTATGAGAGTTGCAAGTGTTAAACAAGCACCATTTTGTCCCTGGAAGTCATTTAGTTGAGCCTCAACTCACTGGCCAGGGGTGGTTATAGATAGGATTTCCTGATACTTCTTCATGGTATGTTGTGGTTTGAATTGTGTCCCTCCAAAAGAGATGCTGAAGTTCAAAGCCCACATGATCTTGTTTGGAGTCAGGGTACTTACAGCCATAGCAAGTTAAGATGAAGTGATACTGGATTAAGACTGGGTCCTAAACCCACTCTAACTGGTGTCCTCAGAAACAGAGAATTCAGAGTTAAAAGAAGGACTCTGAAAAAGCTGTATGATGATGGACATGGAGATTAGAATCATGTGTCACCAGCCAAAGAAACCCAAAGAGAAGCCTACAAACACCATAGAACACAAGAAAGGATTCTCTGCAGAACTTTCAGAGGCCATGTGAACACTTTGATTTTAGACTTGTAGCCTCTAAAACTGTGAAAGAATAAATTTCTGTTGTTTTAAGGGATTCAGTTTGTGCTAATTTTTCATAGTAGCAGTACAAAAGGAATATGTGGACCATGGCAGAGTCTGGGCAATTGCTAATACATCTTTCTGTACCTGCATAAATGTCTTAGTCCAAGTAGAAAGGTCAAGTAGTAAGGGATGTATTTATGGTGAGGTTGAAGATGAAGATGTAAAAGTTTCGGTTGAGAGTTATGAGTATATTTGGTCCATTTTACCTTTGAGATCACATTTACCAACTGTAGATATCATTCTGATCTTTCAAGGCTGCTCTCAGTATAACTTATTTCATCAAAATGTCCTGGTAAAATTTAACACTCCTTTTTTGCAATTCCTCAATATCATTCCCAGAACTCTCTCTCTAGATATATTATATATTATCTTTATATATTATATATATGCATAATCTTATCTGAATTATTTGTATATGCATATCCAGTGAAAATTATTTAGGTATTTGAGAATGGGACCTCTATTTTATTCATTTTAATGTCTTCTTTGATTAATACAATACCTGACTCATTGTTCACGTTGTCAGTAACCAATTAGAGTTTAGTGAATGAATCAATGTTTTGCATAGTTATATACTTCACTGAATCTTTCTAATATGGTTCCACTCAATTGCAATTTAAGTATGTAACTATGAAATAAATAGGGCATGAGACAGTTGATTAATAGTAGATAAAACTTATAATCTATAAATTCACGCTACCTAAATTCACTTGTCTTGATGAAGGGTGAAGAGAATTATGTCCGTTTAATTTCACTTTCCTCAGTAAATCCATTCTTGTTCTCTGGATTCTTATTTTAATATTTTGTATTTAAAACCAGAAATTGATTTTTCCAGAGTCTTTCCTGGGCTTTACTCTCATTCATTAACAAGGCAGTTTTATGCTGCTGTGGTAAATAAACCAACTAATAGAGTTATGCCATGGAGTTGTGTTAAGATGTGGAGAATTTCCAGTTGTTTATTTTTCAATCTCCCAGCAAAATACAGGAATAGGTTTCTAATGCCTATTAATTTATAATTTTTTATTTCTACATGGAAAATGGAACTACAATTTGGAAGAAAAGGACTCTGTGTTTGAGCTGGCAACTGGCTGCTATATAATTATCATTGCTCTTCTTTATTAACTGCCCTTTTTGCCTTATGTGGTGCTTTGTTGATAGAAGTAACCTCAATCTTGTTGCTATGGTGACAGTAACAGTAGCTGAGAAGATTTTGTTTGTGGTAAACAAATTCAGGCATATGCTTGAAGCCTGGTGGAGCATTTTCCCACTTCCCTTACATTACTGTCTTTGCACAAAATCAAAGAACCTCAATAGAAAATCTCACAGCCTGGATTTAATATGGGAAATGGGAAATAGTCCAGAGAGGACAGCTTCTTATGTGTGTAGGCCTGACGGGTGTGTCTGCCCAGACTCAAAAGCAGAACTTCCCCTGCTGGAAGCGCTTCTCTGGGTGACACAATCAGGGAAATGGACCAGAGGGTGAGAGAAAGTCTCAAATATCTGAGAACTGTTGGCAATGATAGTAGAACTGGGGCAAACCATTAGTATAATGACAAAATTACTTCTCTCTATTCTCCTCTCAAATCCTCTCTCCTGGGGCAGCATGACATTTTGTATATTGGAGAGACAATTCCTTCTAGAACACACTTTCATCAACACTGAAGTCAGATACCCTCAACCCCGCTCTTTTCATCTCCCCTTCTGTGAAAGTGAATCACTACTTGAAGGAGAGCAGTTATTGTGTAGCTAGGCAAAATGCAAGGTCAGATTAACTTTTCTGCACTGTAGAGAATAGATTGTGGTTGATCTGGTTTCAGTGATCTAAAACCCTTCCAATCTCTCATTTCCTGTCTCTCTCACCTGCCTCAAATGGTTTCTCCCCAACCTGACAACTGATGTCTACAAGATAAACATCATAGTCATTCCTATTCTCCTTTAAGGTGACATTTTGTTTGCTTCTCAGCCTTTTGGCAAAGATCAAGTGTCAGATAACACTTTGATGGCTCAATTAATAATGGAATTTTGAAAAAGCTTTTAGATACTATCAATATTTTTATGCATACTGATGTACATAAATTACAGATCCTTTCTTTGTAGACAGTGATAGAAGAATAAAGTGGATTACTAACTGCATATAGTAAAAATGGTAAATATCTTTCAGTTGAGAACAAAAGGGCCACCAGATGGAAATAATAAGGAACACTTTTCTAAGCTAGTAGAATAATGATATCTGTGCTTATTATTTTTTCCACTAATGAACTCCTAACTTTCTGGTTCCAGAGTTTTCAAGTTGCCTGGCTCTCCTGAAAGGTTTGGGATTTGCACAACAATATTGGAAGCCAAATTTAAATTCCTCAAATACAATTAAACATGGTAGTAAATGTTTTATATTGTTTTAATCTTTTATTCAGCTATTAGTCTCATAGTCCTATACTGAGAATACAGTACTGTGGGGCTTGGTACAGCCCATTAATTCATGTCCTCCAATGAGGGATCTGAGGAAGGTGGGGTGAGCAGTGAAAGTGATTTTCTGCTAAGAACATTAATCAGCATATCATTGGTGAGTGCCACCCATTTGTTATGATTCACCTACATAAGATAGAAAAACCAAAAATCAAGTATTTCCTGATTAAAATAAAGTGTTTTAATTAATTGGTCATGTTAAACTGAATTTTCTCTTTAATTAAGTTCATAAAATGTTGAAGGAATAAAGCTGAATAAAAGACAACTTACCTTCAATTTCAAATACTACTACCCATTCTTAGGCTTTATAGCACATATTTTTGTGTCCACCGATGTTGTAGGGCTTGGGTCTTCAACCATCACATTTACTCTCTTAATGGCTAGTCCCTAGGGTCCTCCTATTCTTCTGTAATTACCATTTACACACAAATACACACAGACACAGATACACAGTGACTCTCTTGCTCTAGCTCTGTCCTGACAGAGCTAGAACCCCCACAACACAACTACCCACCATCGACTCGTCTTGTGAATAACTGGAAATCACACTTTGTGGATGAATGACTGAGTGAGAATCTCTGCGAATGTCATCTCTTTTTCTCATCATGACTATCAGTTAAAATGTAGGGACTATTCTTCATGTATCTATTAGATGAAGTAGGTATACAGGAGTCTCACAGAGTGTAAAGGAGCCTCCTTTTACATGCAGGTCTGTTAGACCACAGAGTCCATGTTTTTAATTATGACTCTGAACTCTTTTACTAAATACTAAATAGTATTTTCCTCAACAAAGTTTCTACCTATGGAAACTGCTTCTCTGCTTTTCCTGCTGAGCCAGTGAAGAATCCTAGAAGATAACTTCAAAGACCCACTTACTGTCTCTTTTTAGAAACTGGAGTCAAAAAGCTGGCATGAATAGCCAGTCTCCAATCCTCCAATAAAAACGTTGTTGCTCTTCTCCTATGCCTTCAGCTCTGCTCTTGGAATTTCAGTTATGCCCTCACCCTGTACTAAAAGCACCTCCAAAAATATCTACATAGCTCAAATTCCAAACTGCATAGAAGAAGGTCAGCATTGCTCTGTCCAAGAAAATGATGATACTTTAAAAAAAATAATTTTAAGTTTGGTGTTTGATCTCCATTTGGTTGTAAACATTTGATAGATACTTGCAGTCCTAAGAAATATAATTTGTTGGTGGGGCAGAAGGGAGGAATGTGGCAATATCTTGCTACAACAAGTAATAGTCCAATTTTATTTGACTTTCAGCTTCTTCTATAGAGAAATGACTTATGCATGGTCAAGTATGATTGACTATAAGCTCCTGCTGACTCTATGGCCCTGCAGATTTTGACTTTTTAAAAGAGAATTTTGAGAGGGATGAGAGAAAAATAGATGGGAGACAAGAGGTTTTTAAGCAGTGAAACTATTTTGCTATTGTAATGGTATATACATGATATAAAAATTTGATAATCCATAGAATTATATAACACAAAAACTCCATGTAAACTAAACTTTAATTCATAAGAGTATATAAATATTTGCTAATCAGTTCAAACAAATGTAGCATACAAATGCAATATATGAATAAGAGGAGAATCTGTGAGTGGAGGATGGGAAGGGATGAGGAGATATGGGGAACTATACTTTTAGGCCATTGTTCTATAAATTGAGAACTGCTGTAAGTTTAAAGTCTATATATTAAAAGAGAGGGAGAGGAATAAAGGGAGAGAGGGGAAAAGAAAGAGTGAGAGGTGTTAATCTGAATTTCTGGCAAGGGGAAATGAAAACTGAAGAATGTCAGTGATTGAAAGTCGCAGGGTGGGGGGTTCCTCCTCCAAGCCCCCCTAGATACCTCTGACTATTTCTGAACATGTTTGGATTGTTATGTCCATACATATAAACCGACCATCTGGGCTATGAAATGAATTGTAGTCCCAGAGTCTTGTGAAGGTAAAGATGATTGGATACCTCTCCTCCTCCTCCCTTCCAAAACAACAACGACTTGCCTATGTTTCTGTTTCAATAAAATGCACAGATGTGTTAGAATATAGCTACCTCCCTGGGGAGCAGTAAAATGCTGTTTTGAAGTGTTTCAAGACTAGAGCATCCCAGGCCCCGGCACCATGGTAGGACACAAGGGAGGAGAGGAAGCACAAATTGAAAAGCAGTATTATTAGGGAAACTAGTTTTAGTACATGTGACAGGCAGGCTCTCCGTGGCTACTGGATTTCTTCCTCCTCGCTTTCAGAATACCTGTGTCACGATATGGAGGTATAGCCTTCTCTTTCTCTCTCTGCTCCTCCTTTCTCTTTCTGATGCTAGATTGAGAAGAGGAAGTTTAAGTGAATATTATGTGGTCAGTCTTCGGCAGAAACTTTGCATGTCTTATCATCCAACTTTTTATCTGTCAGCCTCCGTGTCAATATTGCCATTCATCCCCAGAGCCTACAAACATCTTTCAGAGCTTAGTTCAAATCCATCTCCTGAAATTCCATTTTGACCCTGATCTTCACTCCTCTTGTCAGCTTCACACTGAGCATATCAGCTGGAAAACTAGGAGTTGAGACCTTGACCATATGTCATTGTAAGTTATATTTTCAATTTACAACCTTATCTAACTGAAAAAGAAATCTACTGTGTCTGTAACTATAGCCATATACCTGTCTAATCCTAAAGTTAAGATTTTTCCTTTTAGACCTGAATAATTGGGTTAGTCTGGAATACTTTACATATTGTTGGGCTCTGGAATACTCTGCATAGTGTTGGAACATGACTGTATAAAGAAAGAAACAAGAATTTGGGGTTCCACTATTTGCCCCAATACTTCAAATCCCTGTGACCAAGTTTCCCTTAAAACCCAATTTTCATATCTACCTATAGAGTTTGTTTCTGTCTATTACACATGTATGAATGTCACACAAGATAATACCTAGGAAAGCTGTTTTGCAGTTGTTGTGAACTGTGAAAGATAGGTAAGGATTTGTTGAACATAAACCAAAGGACCACATGAGAGCATTTTGCCTTGGGAAGATGGGAGGTGGTAAGGGATGTAGATTCTGGAAAAATAGGGAGGGGTTGTTTCCCTATTTCAAATCTTTGTCTAGGATTAAGTCTGTTTGAAGATACAGATCATTCAAAATAACTTTTTTTTGAGACTTCTTGCTTCTTGGATAATGAGATTGAGTCACAGAAAGATTGAGCATAAGCCCAAGTTCAATGCATGGAAGATAGTCACATTCATATCTGTGGCTGAAGCATGTGAAGATTTGCAAATTACTGGATCTGATCTTGGGTAATATTTTTTCTTTGTTGGTTAACTTAGCCATAGTTTATATTATTTTGGGAATTTTGGAACTTTTAAAGGTCATCTGTAAAAGACCTTTAACAATGTTCCTTTGAAATTCAGTATTGATTCAAGTCTTTTAGGGTGAACACTAAAACCAATAATGTGGTTAGATCACACCCACTTATTTTATACTTTGTATTTGTAAAGGTTTTGCTCTATTCAAATGGTGCACTATGGTGGCATTTTCTACAAGGAAGAAGGAGAAATTCCATTCTTAAGAACTTGTTTTCTTAAGCAGTTCTATATCAACAGCAGATTAAAAGCAAAACTTGGTTTCTGTTGTCACAAAAATGAGCAATAGGGGCCTCCCTGGTGACACAGTGGATTAAGAACACACTATGAAGCAAACTGCAGTCACTACAGCACGAGTTTAATCCCTGCCACTGGCTGGGGAGGTGACCCACATGGTACAGCAGACCTCTCCTGCCTTGCCAGCTGTACCCCTCAGCAGTGTGTTTCAGTTTATCTGTCTGTTCTGTTCCCCACTGTGTCTCTGGTGGATCTTCCCACCCCCACTCCCCGCACCTCTGGTGGCCTATACCCCAGTGCTTGTATGCATAAAGAAATAAATTTTTTAAAAAAAAAAGAGCAATATTTTCAAAACAGATAATTTATAACTTAAATTATAAATGGAAAATAATTTAAAAACAACTGATGAAGAGTCAATTACCCAGCATTTATTTATTGAGGGCTTGCTAGAAACCCAAAACAAGGCAACAGACACTACCCTATGCAAAGAGGCAAATTCTACTGTACAGAAAACAAAGGAATCAATGATGTGGGATAAACTGAACTCCATCTATGAAATATAGGTTTAGGGGAGAGGTAATTGCCCTAATTTGGGGAACTCAAGGGATGATGCACAGAGTTGATTAGACTGATGATGTTCTGAGATGTATCATGGCTTAAGTCAGCCGAGTGGCATTAAAAGAATGGCATTAGGCAGGAAACCTGAAGGGGCAGAAGACAAATCAGATCAAGGTCAGTAAGAAGTCTGTTCTGGTTTGCATAGAGCAGGTCTGGGAAGATGACGATAGATGAGGCAGAAAGACATTTTAGGATAGATTGTGGTTCACCATTCCTGCCAAGATGAAAAAGCAGGATTTGTGTTGTTAGCACTGATGTGTGAACAGAAGATGGGGTTTCAGAGTCTGAGCACAGAGGCAGAGCCCTTCGAATCTGACTTTTGGCATAGAATTCTACCACCTGCAGCACTTGGGCAATTTGCTGGATTTGTCTAAACCTTGATTTCTTCTGATGAATAAAATTTTACATATCTTTTTATAGAAAGGACAGTAGATCTTATAGTAGGTGCTGAAAAATATTTTTTGACTGCTGTTTTTGACATTGGTCTCATTTTTGTTTGCTTTTAGGTAGCAGTACTATTTTTTAGAATTTATTGAGATGGTAAATTTGTTTTGTCCTTATCATTTTAAAAAATTTTTATTTATGTATATTTTTTGTATCATTGCTCATTCTCTCAGGTGGAATCCCCATAAAATTACCACCACCAAGACACGCATGAATCAACCAAGCACTATAGTCTCTTGTGCTCTTCCCTCCCCTGGTTCCTGTCCCTCGCCTTCCCCAGCTGAATGAAAATAAATAAATAAATAAACAAACAAACAAACAAATAAATAAAAAGTAGCAGTAGAATTGATATGAAATTGTTTTCTCTCTCCACTTCCTTGTAATTATCTATGTTAGAAAATTCCTTAAAACAATACATCTTCTGTACCTATTGTCATAATTTTATTGGTTTTTGGAGTAAACATGTTTTCTATGACAAGACTGCTAGTGGAAGACTGAAGGGCACTCCAGGATGCCCCAAACATGCTTGCTCTCAACAGATTCTGCTCTCTGTCACATGAAGACAAAACTACTCACTGTGAGACTTTTAATAGAAAAGAACTTTACTAGAATTAATGTGTAACAGAAAGAATATAAAGACTGTGTTTATAATAGTTTACAATTAAACACTCAGTGTTACCCATCCCTTGTGGGTAAATGCCCAGCCAAATAAGTTTGGCCCAATGCAGGGCGACTAGGCCTAAAAGCTTGTCCCTGGTGAGGACCCATAGGAAAGGGGCAGAAGGGGTCAAGGAAGTCTGGAAGGCAAAGAATAAAATCAAAAGACAAGTCAAGATAAAGGCTGTCTTTGTCAGTGTCCCCACGGGTCTCTGAGCCACATCTCTTTCAAGTCTCCTTCATTGTCCCCCCAAGTCCCTGATTCAAGGCCAACGCCAACGAGCATGGCTTCTTCCTTATATGTCTCTGTTCCACATGCCGTCTCTAGGTCTTCTCTTTCCAGCTTTCCCTCCAGTCACTCAGCTTCACACTGTCATGGGTGGAGCATGGAACACGGAACCTCCCCCTTTCAGATGACACTGTTACAGGATCCTGAACCTTGGCTTTCGGTGCATCTCTAGCCAGCATTCTTTACACATTTGGGAAGTCACAAACCTCTGTCATCTTCTAACGTCGTGGCGTTTTCAGAAATTAAAAGTCACGGAATAAAACTTCACAATGAAAAACTGAAAGAAGCATGCCAGTAATTTAATTTTTATACTAAAAGAGAACAGCTGACTCGATGGGTAGATAAAATTGGCAACTTTAAAACAGTTTTCCCCTTCAAAAAAATAATCCCCTCATTGACCTCCTATGGTGTTTGAAATTCCAACATATGCTCTCCTCCTTAAGGAGTCACGGGCCCAGCAGGAGCATATTGATACAATGATGGTTTACACGGAATTATATTCCCTGGGAGGGATAACACATTAACCAGCCAAGTCACCAAAGGACACATATCATCTCATATTGGTCACACTACAACTCTCCTCTAACCTCTTGTAGGGGCTTCAAAGGTGACAGGACAAAAGGAATAAAAAAAAAAAAGAGTAATAGCAAAGACCTATATTAATTGCTGTATCCTAGATATGTAAAATTCTCATAACAGTTTTTCAGGATAGGTGGTATTACTTATTTTTCAGTTGAAGACACCGAAGCAAAGGGAGATTTCTAACTTTAAAAGATTCCAAAGGAGAAGTTATAGGGCTAGGATTTGAACTCAACTTTGGCTCTGTCCAGTACGTTATCATCATATAAAATGTCTTGTCTTACACTCTACGATGGTTGCTTATTTCTTGCTTCATAACCAGAAGACATGAGGAGATTACATGAATCTGATAACATTTTTCTTTTACCTCTTTAATGGAAAGTTTTGTTTATACATGTGTTTGTCGCTTCACTCCCTCCCTAAGAATGGGACTGGCCATGTGGGGGCGGTATCTTGTTTTTGTTCTAAAATTTAAAACTGAATGGCAAATGGTATTTTCTTGAAGTTCTTACATTATAAACCCATGCTCTCCACAGCTTCCTTAACCTAAATCTTAACTGAAAGTGAAAGTGTGCATTCTATAAGGCAATTAAACAAGGAGGCTATTAGGCAGCCCACATAAACAAACTGAAACCTAAGTCAGATTCAATTCCTAGAAATGTTTCCAAGTTTGGTAATCAAACTAAAACAACTAATGACAAACAGCCAAGTGGGTTTTTACAAATAAACCAACAGTTTATACTATAGTCAATTGTGTCATTTCCTTGTTTTGCCTTCACTTCTGTGTTATACATGCCTTTCTTTTAGGTCCTATGGTGGAACATTCTTAATCATTTTTGATTTCATACAGTTTGATTCAAAATGATATTTGTTCAAATAAACTCTTCAAAATTTTAATGGCCCTATTTTATATTTTAATTGTCACATTACACCAAATCTCTTGCAAACCTAATTTTACTAAGAGGCACCTGGATGGAGGAAGCAATACAGAAGAAAAAGACAAATGTTCCATATCACTTATGTTAGCCAGTGGAAAGTGTTAGAGAATGTAACACAAGATAAGAGAGATTTGATAGAGGAAGAGGCTAAGAGACAGATGCTCAGGGGAACATGAGAGCCCAGAATATTTATAGAGTATCACATTTGAAGCAGATAGCATTCAAAAAGGCAAGTGGAGATTCTCTAATATATGGAGAACTTGTTAAGTCTGGGCACAAGTTATCTGGAAGCTTAACAAACCAAATATTGCATACCAATAATTGTGGAGGACTTTGTTTTCCAAAGATGATCATAACAAAATCTCCCACTACTCAGCAGAATTTGCTGCCTCTTTCAACAAGAGCTAGAGTCTACTTCACCACTTGCCTGAATCTGAGTGTAAAGGAACCCATGACTTTTAGGTAATAGAAAGTGGTGGGAGTGATACTGAAAACTCAGTCACCATCCTGTGGTGCTCAAGGTACATGGAGTAACTGTAAATTGGTGCTTTTGCAGAGAGCCCCGGTCCCCAGCTAAGAGGTGTTTCAACCTCCGTGATCCCTCTTGATTATGTAGACCAGTCCATTATATGACATTGAAGACCTTCAGAATGACTTCAGACCCAGCAGTTATTTGACTGCAACCCCAGAAGAGACCCTGAGTGAGAACTGTCCAGTTGAGTTCAGTCAATCCACAAAACATTTGAAATAATGAAAATTGTTATTTTAAAGCCAATATATATATTTTGCAAATTGCAAAAACAGGCAGTTTTCATATGTTTTAAATTTTAACGTACCAAGTCATTGCAAATGAATCAACCCATTAGGAATTAGAAGGATCAGCGTGAATGTATCACTGGGGGTTGAGACATCAGGTTATACATCAATAGTCATTTAGACCTCAGAGTACAGTGTGAGACACAGATTTACAGTAAGACATACTCCCCTCATTCCAGTGAAATAGGATTACTCCTGAACAAATATCATTCAGAAGCTTAGACTAGAGAAATTCAGAGAAATAAAATAATGAATTACCTACCCACCCTAACCCCCAGTTTCCATTGAACCACATTAGAGTTTTATTTATTAATTTTAAGTTGAGGTAATATTTGGATACCCTCATGAGTTACTACCACTGTGGCACACCAACCAAAAAAACACCATGCTTCACCACCATAGTCCATTGTGTAAAACCAAAATATTTTGGCAATAGATAATCAGAATAATGACACAACTCAGAGAGTTCTTAACATGTAAGCGCTAAGAAAGGGAATTTTAGGGTTCTGATGCATCAGCATATGGTATTGATAGAAAGTACACTGGATATACATATCCCTTAATTGGGGTTCTGTGCATTCACTCTTCCCTTGTCTTTAGCACAGTAGAACTGCCTTCCTGGGATTGTTGACTGTGTGCTTTTGAGTCAGTGCACTGCAGATTCAGACTGAATATCTTCAGTCTCTAGGTTTCACTATAGCTCCTGTAGGAAGTACTTTCCCCCCTGAACTTGAAGAGATACCCTATCAGGAGTCAAGAGTTAATGAACAGAACGGTCCATCCTTCTTTCATTCTTTAAAGATCTGTGACCATTTTTATGAAAAAGATAAAAATAAATACAGAATTGACCAAAATATTACCTCTCAGACCAGTGAATTATTAGCTGAATTTTTCTAGTTCTGTCTTCCTCCTCCAAGTCTTCTGTAGGCATGGTGAAAAAATTTAAATTAGGGATCTTTGAAATAGTGACTGGTTGCTGCTGCTGCACTTGAGTCTCTTCATTATCAATGAAGTTCTGTTTACTTTCTCTCCCTTCTTATTCCCCTGTGGTTTTGATGTGGCTGCTCACAGTTTGTTATCTGTGTTCTCACCACCCAGCCGCCACCTAAGCATGTCTGATAATTTCACTTGTTTAGCTCAATTTATATGTATTTGATCTTTTTCTTCTTTGATTAAATGTCAGCAGCAATTTGATTAGTAGCTCAAACACATTAGTGCTACCCATAAGCTGAGGTCAAAAGCACAGTTTTTTTTCTGCTTCTTAAACTTCCATTTCTAGATATCATTTTGAAAAAAAAAATCACATCATAATTCTAAGTTTGTCTTTCTTATTTAATTAAAGGCTAATGTATAACCTGTGAGGAACCATAATAATCTTTCTTGGACTTCATTTATTAAGGGAATACAAAGTGTCCCTGGATAGCAGATCCCAAGGTGACTAAATAAGTCACATTTCTATATGTAAAGTACTTCAGAAACTATCAACCTGAGTGTATGCTGCTTTAAAAAGTCCACTGTGGAGTGGTCCAGGGGTTGGAAATCCTCTAGGGAAGCCTCATGTAGGCATGGTAATTTAAAATGAGGATGGGAAGTGACAATCAAAGTCTTAGAGTAGTAACTGGTGATAGAGCCTAGAGTGAATATATTTCAGGAGGCATACTTCCGTTTGATCCCTTTCTAGCAGACAAGTCAGGCTTGAGGAGAGTGGGTAGAGTAGGGTGAGATGGGTGGGAGGGAATAACAGCTGTATCATTGACAGCTCCCTGCTGTCTCTTTGCTTTAGTAAAAATGTGAACCTATGCTCATATACTTGCAAAGAGATTGTCCTTTTTTATTAAAATCTTATTCTTGAGGAAAGGGTCTATGTTTTTTTCATTTACAGTATCATTCAGTGATGGTACCCATCAAGAAGAGCATCTGTTCCATGTAACTGAGAGGGCATGTATGTAGTTCTGTCCTGACACAAGCTGTCAGGTTGAATTTTTAATCTCTTCATGTGATCTACTTTTCTTCATAAATAAACTGCTTCAAAAAACAAAATAAGACCAGAAAACAATCATTTCATAAAATCCATCCAGATATTTAGCTTCACAACTAAATCTAGGAATTAAATCACAGTGCTATCAGTAAACTGCTTTTCCTGCAACATCATATCTTTTTTAATTCGTTGCAGGCATGTGTGCATGCATGCATGTGTGTGTGTATAAGCATCATAATGTTTTTCTTTCCTTCATCAATTTTTTTCTTTTCTTTTTAACCTGTTTAACAAATACTTATATGATAGCCCATGTACTTTTTTATACACTGGCTCATAAATGATTAATACAAGTCTTATCTGTTCTCATAAAATGATCAGACAGACAAATAGTAACAATAGAGGGTAAGGGTTGTATGGGAAACAATGGCCATGTGCTATGAGAGCACACAGGAGCAGTGTTTAACTTTTCCTGGAAAGATCAGAGGGCATTTTTATGAGTGATCACTGAAGAGAGTTAAGAAAGTTCCCAGGATCCAATCACATTCCCATACATTTTGGACAGAGACATGAAAAATAGAATGCATGGTGCAGGTGGGGGTTAGTTTGGCAAAGGGCAAAATCCCATAGTGAAGAGCGGATTCCATGTGGACTTGATTCCTGGGAGCTTAAGTAAATAAATTAACTTTCTGTACATCACTTTCCTCATCTGGCAATAACATCTGGCAATAATAATGATATCTACCTCCTAAGGTTGTTCAGCAGAGTAAAGCAGTTAGTTCATGTCAAGTGCTCCATAAATGCTGGATGTTTTCATAGCTGAAATTAAGGGTCCAATTGGGAGAGAGATGGAGAATGAAATGGAAAGTTTGGGAGGAACAGAATATAAACTTTTAAGATTGTGGTGTGAAGTTTAGATTTTATTTGTATTCAAAGGCAAGCCATAGGGATGCTTTTAAGTGCGATGACAATCTGACCATTCATCTACACAAAGATTTCTTTATGGTAATATACAGGTAGGAAGACCAATGAAGATATTCTTGCTGTAATACAAATGAGTATTTGAAATAAAGACAAGGGAATTGAAGGTGGAATATGAGTGGATATTAAAGATTACAAAGATAATCCAGACTCCATTTAGGTACTATATTTTAGATAATATCAGTAAGTAGACTAATATAATTGATTTTCTTTTGTTTGCATAACAACATAAGGAGTAATAAGAGTCATCAAAATAGGAAATTCATGGATAAAATAGGAATATACAAGGAATTGGTTTTTAGACACAATGAGCTTAAGTAACTTCTGGGCTAAGATGGACAACTATAAACAGATGTCAGCAGTTGATGATTTACCCAAATGAACTTTGAATTTAGTAGCTCTGAGCTTAAGTGTAAGCAAGCCAGAGAAAGTGTAAGACAATAATGTTATCAAAATTTACTGTGCTCTTACTGTATATTAAGACATAAACTAATCGTTTGCATAGATAATCACACATATTTTATACACAGCAAGCCCTGAGTTAAGTACTGTATGGTTCCTATTCCACATATCAGGGGAATGGTCTCAAAAACATAGTAACATACCAAGGTCAAGCAACAAATAAGTGAGGAACAAGAATGTATCAATAACTATTAGATTCCTGTGAATGACAGATGCTTCAACGTACAAGTGGGTTAAATAAAGAGAATGCATTCCCTTTTCATCTCACATATACTATGTCCTTTGAAGTGATTTCTCTTTAATTAGCATTTGATGTCCTTCTCAAAATCCATCATGTCTATATTCAAACCAGCAGGGAAGATAAAAGAAGGAGCAAAAGTATACCACTTGGTTTTACAGAATCTCTGTACAAGTTAGACACAATCCTTCTGCCTATGTCCCTTTTACAGTACATAGTCACATGGCATGACTGGCTGCAAGGAAAGATGGGAAATGCAGCATCCCCCCCGCCCTGGGAAGTTATTGCCAATGTAAAGATTGGATGTTCCCTTATTTAGTAGGAATTGGAGAATAAATATTGAGACAGGACTGGCAGTCTCTGTTTCAGGGATCTACTAGAAGAAAAAAAAAATAAAGTTTAGAATTTAATTAAAGGCAACAATAGGACTTCTGGGGGACTTACTATTAAATGGGACAGTTGAAGGAAGAGTCCAGGAAGCACAATGACATAGATCAGTCTTAAACCTATGGTCATCATCATTATAAGAGTTCATTGATTGATGGAGTTGTAGGCAAAACAATACATAGGACACACTTAAAAATGAATATTCCATTAACAACTTGGTGTCAGACAACTCTGTTGAGTGGAAGCATAGAGACATTTGGAGAGGAGTTAGAACTAGATATAAATCAAAACATCAGTTCAATTTCAACTTTATGGGCAGACCACAAATAAGCCAAACATAATGAAAAAGTGATTATTTTCTTATCACATGTTTGTTTAAATCATGAAAAGGTTTACTTTTGAATTTCTGTAAATAGTGATCTCCCCTAGTGCACTTAAAATAGAATTTAGTTTAAAGGCATTAAATTTACAGGGAATTTTTAGACACACATTTATGGGGTAAGTAAACTGTACCTATCCCAAGCATAGAAGGAATAGGATTAATGCAAACAGAAACATTATAGGTAAATATTTAGACTTGAGGGGGTAGAAGAAATGTTTACTTTCTGAGGGAGCTCTTTGGGGAGAAATTTAAAAAAAAAATATAAACACCTACCTTTAGAAATGTTTGATGAGACTACTTAAACAGGACATTCAAATAGAACTCATGTGAATGTGCTTAATTCTGTGCTAAAACTTATTCTCAAGAGTGTCTTTATAATTTTGTAAATAAGTTTGGGAATGTTGAAAAGGCTTTATCAAATGCCTCACAGACCTGATAAATATGTGAGAGAATAAAAAGTCATTATCATCCTAGGGAAGAATCCAGCCATGGTAAAAATGTTGCCAACGTTCTTCTTAAAGCTAGACAAGGTTTGATTTACTGTGTTTTCTGCTGGTATGGCCTTTGACCACTACCTTTTGTTCTTTCTATTGGACTTGAGGGCATTAGAGCACATACAAAAGCCACTACTAAATTCATTAAAGCAAGGGCTAAACATTAGCTAACTCTGTCCTCACTGAACACTGAAATATCTCTAATGAGAAAAGCTATTCTTCAAAATAGGATGGCTTCAAATATTATCACTGCCTCACTATGAAGCATCTGTGCAATTATCCAAACAGAATGTTGTGTCTTCATACCTGATGAGTCTGCTAAGTATTATCTTTATTGAAATATATGAGGACACAGTGAATGTCCTGAGTGATCTCAACCTAGCAAGCTTTGTAAATTAGCAGTTCCAATCTTGGGGATTTTATAGAAATAATTGTTATTTACTTTGTGAATCATTTTTATTGTATAATTTTTAAATTTGTTATCCACTTACATATCAATAAAACGGGGGGGAATTCCTTACTCATCAGTATGTACATATGCTTAACCCTCCACCAAACATTCTGTATCAGAGCCCAATCCCTTTCCTTTCTCCCTCTCCACTACCCTCACCCCAGTTCTCTTTGGTAAGCAGTACTTTTTTCACAAGGTTTAAAGATTGTTTTTGCTGTGCTCTTACAATATATGGTTTTTGGTTATTTGTATCCTGCCAATAAGTGAAACCTTCATAAATTTGCCCTTCACTTTCTGATTATTTCCTTAGCATTATAACCTCAAGATCCATTACCCAAAACGCACTATTTCACCCTTTTTATAGCTGAGTAATATTCCACTGAGTATATATTACATAATTTCTTTTTCATATAAATACTACGTATATTTTGGAGATCAACGCCTTGTCTGATGTGTAATGTGCAAATATCTCCTCCTCATCTTTAATACTTTTTGTTTTTGTGATGGTTTCTTTTGAGGAACAAAAGCTTTTAGTTTGATGTAGTCCCATTTATTTATTTTTGCTTTTGTTTCCCTTGCTGTTAGAACCCATTGCCAAATTCATCTTTAAAGAAGATATACTAAAGTGTATGTCCCTATGTTGCCTTTTAAATATAATATAGTTTCTGAATTTGTGTGTATGCAGTTGTGGGTTTTCTTTTGCATGTGCCTCAGCTGCTGCCTAAAAGCAGTTCAGCTGGGTAGTCGCCACACAAACCAACTCCATGCTAACGAAATTCCTTGTTCCACCTCAGGACAAAAAACGAGGGCATGCGAATTCTCGGCGCTGGCAGAGGTCAGGCTGGGTGAAGTGCTGGAAGAGGTCATAAAGGAGATTTGGAACAAGTCCCAGGTTCTAAGTGGCAGTGCCCAGACTTCCTCCACAGTCCCAGAATCCCCCTCTTTGCATATTTCCGGGTTTTCCAGCTCAACCTTTGGAGGGGTCTCTATCAGTCAGGCACTAGTATCCTGTGGCCCTAGGTGGGGAAGTATCTTCTGTTCGTTGGTTGTCCACCTGCACTCTTTGGAATTAGCTGAGTTTCAGGAGTCACTCTCTCAGCGGTGTAAACGTCGGCACTGAACTGACTCAGGAAACGAGCACCCATTCAGTCTGCGGCTGTGCTGCCAAGTTTGAAATGGCAAAGGCGAGATTTCCAGTAGGAAGTGAAAGCGTGAACGTTATGTGTCAGGAAAGAGACCAGGTGGGGAGGATGAGGAATTTCAATTCATGAAGAAAGCCAGAGACCAAGAAGCCGAGCCTGAGGAACGGGAAGAGGATTCATCTAGGAGCCATCCAAGGTGGCGTTTGCAGAACCGTGTTGGTGAAGATGTGCAAGGGGGAGAGAGGCTCCACATCGGAAACTAGTGGAGTCTGAAGTGGTAGGAGAAGGTACAAGGAGCTTGGCGCGGGAATGAGAAGATAATGAAGTAGAGGAGAAACTGGTGACGAAATAGATCAATGTGGGGCTTGGCGTGTCAACTAGCTTAGGAAACAAAACAAAACAAACCACCAAGACTGGAAGTCATGGAGGTAGAATATAAAGGGCGTCCTGGCGAGGAGTCAGAATCAGAGTATGAAGTGTACCCAGGCAGTGAAGATGAGATGGAGCCCCGCCTTAAGGTAGTCTTCATATGTATCACACATTTTATGACAGTAATATTTGATTGTTGAGATAGGTCATGTTTTGTTTTGGCATTCATTATTGATGGATAGCGAAAGTCTAATTTTATATTTTCCTTTATATCTAGTCCATCTAAAATTAAATTAAGTAGTAATACAAAGTAAAAATTCAGTATTTTTATGTATTTTGAATATAGATGGTTTCATTTATTGAAAAGACTATTCTTCCCCCAATTATTCACCCCCAGTAATTCAACCTATTTTTTAAAATTCATCCAACAGGTCATTGTATATTTGTGAATTTCTAATCTTTATTCTGTTCCACCTGTGTATTTGACTATACTTGGACCAACTCACAGTTTATTAGCTATACTGGGGAAATAACTCTCTGATAGTACAAATTCTCTTTTTTTTTCCTTTAGGGTTCCTTAGGTTTCTGACCTCTGCATTTCTATATAGAAAACTTTAGGTCAGCTTGCCAATTTTTTAAAAGGAATTGCTAGAATTTTTGTTAGAATTGCAATATATAGTTCACTTTGTGGAACAATATCTTTATATTTTGATTAAGTCTTCCATTCTGTAGTGTTTAAATATATATCTCCCATTTATTCAAAATTTATTAATATTTTTCAGTAATGATTTATACTGGACAAATTTATCACATTTTTGAAGACCTGTAATATTCTTAGAAGTCAGTGTAAATTACTTTTTTGATGTTTCTTTTTGTTTGAGTCATATTTGAATTTGCTAGGAATTATAACTTGCTCATTTTTAAATTTCTGCTTAAAATGGAAAATTTAGCTTATAATAGGTACTCAACTGATATTTGTAAGATGAGTGAATGTCTAACCTCCATGAAGCCTTAAATTCTTATCCAAACCCATCTCTTCCATCTTTTCATAAACCACCTAATTCTCATGTTAAAATCAGCAAATGTTGTACTACCTTTGGCATATTTTCTATTTCTGATTATTTAGCAGCCACTAAATCAAATGTAGTTTTCTTGTGTGTATTATTCATCATCAACCTATAATACATGATTCTACACTTAGAAAGATTAAACAGGTTGATTAACTGTCCAAGAAAGTAAAGAAATTCACAGGGGTAGGTAGATGTGGTCACCTGTAAAATTCAGACAGTAATTTTGTGTTTGCACTTCCCATCCTCCTCTCCTCACTTTGTCTCTTCTGTAGAACTGGCTCTACAGATTATCTATCTCACTCCATTCTCCAGATAAATAACACTTTTTAGCCTAGTCCCTCTCCTCACTGGAAGCTCCAGCAGTGCCACATGCTCAAAATAGGTGCCCCTATCTTGCTTCCAACATCACCTGCTGAGGGGCAGCAGCTGTGATGGAGAATCGGCTATAGTTGTGGGTATATCACCTTCACATGCTGGGCAAATTACTTACCATCTGTGGGCTCTGTTTCCTTACCTGGAAAATGCAAAGTACTTATAAAGTGCACTGAACTCATTTAAGTTATTTTGTGTATTTTTTACTCATAAAAATATGGCAAAATATATTCCAACTAAGGTACTTATTGTTGATATTGGCTTTCCTAAATTAGTATTAAACTTACTGGCATCAAAATAAGATACTACAGAAATATTAAATCATAGAAATTATGTTTCATGGGTAACTTCATATTCTGGTTGAATAAGACCTGAGAGGGGGTTTGAATTCTATCATTTTGGATTCAACTTATACTATCTGAGACTTTATTAAAAATCACTTACTTCTACTTAAGAGTTTGTACTTTTTGCTTGATTGTGGATAGGTTTCCAGATTTAACAAATAAAAATACAGGACAGTTAAATTTGAATTTCATGTAAACTGAAGTATTTTACTATATGTCACAAATATGTATTATATTTAAAATATTGCATCATTCCAAATTTAGACACTAAAATTTTGTCTTATGTAACACTTAAGGCATTTATAAACAATAAAATTTTATTGTTTATCTGATATTCACATTTAACTGGGCAGCCTGTATCTTGTCAGCAACCCTAACTGATTTTTTAAAATGTCAGAGAATCTTCCTGGCTTGAGAGATCATCTCTGAGGGGAGGGTTCAGGAATTATAAGGGATCTTAGAAACAATTGGAAGAGAAGTCTGAAACCAAACTTCTGCATTCATTCACTTCATATTTCCTCTTGTTACTACGAGTACCCTGATGCAAATCTCAACTCATCTTTCCCCTAGTGCACTTGATCTCAAGCTTCCTCTTACTTAAGGATGTGTTTCTATATTTATCCTTTATGCTGATTGTCAATTTTCTTTTTCTTTCTAGATTATTTATATCATAAAGATATATATATATATTTATAAAATATTTTATTATTTATATATCAATAAATGCAATAAGATCTTGGTTCCATGCTTTCCTCTTACCCACCGCCCATTTTTAACTAAGGCAATTCCAAAAAGAATTACCCTTCAGTTATACTGGCTCTCCGTTGTCAGCTGGCACAAAGTCAAGCCTTGTCAATGGTGGCTGTCACAGGTGTAGTATAAGAAGTAAAGACCTTTTTCTTTGTTCCAGTGTACTTTGTCCCTCTACAGTCTTCTAAACTAAGAAAGTTAAAGCAACTTAAGAAGCGAAAGCAAAATTTAAGTTAATGTTTTTCTGAAATAGCATGAAAAAAATCTGAGAGCAAACAAAATAAAAAATGTACAGTAAAGATAACTTGATTATTTGCATTCCAGTCTTACAAGGAATAAAGCATAAAACATATATAATATTGAAATATAGGTTAAATTTAATATTTTGTAATATAATGACTTTTTTCCTTACTGTCTCATGAAATAATCAATATGACTATATGTTTGTTACTGATATTATTTCCTACTTAGTTTATTTATATTTGAATCACCATAATTTTTTAAATGATTCTTTTTGACATGTCTTTTAAATGCCTGCACTGTTTTATCTATATTTGGTTTTAAGAAGACATCAAATCATATACATATTTAAAAAAAAACAATTTTAGGACCCACTCTGTTAGAGTTTTGTTTTTTCTTTTCTCTAACAAGGATGCCAATATTTTAACAATTTTTTTGCTAATTGGTTAACAGGAATATCCATTTTTATAGTTATTTCTGTGGCTTTAATGATTAATTCAATTAATGAACATTTTGAACAATATGGCAAGTTGTCCAAGATGTTCTTGGTGCTTCACCTTTCTTCAGTCAAAACATAGAATTCACTCAGCAGCTATCCAGTCGAAGTTTGAGTGAGATGATCACTTAAAAGCAATTGATTATATAATGCTATATCTTTGAACTCTCTCCCATAACAGAATAGTTAAAAATAATAAAAAAAATGGCATAGGACAGAGGTTGATAAATATGGCCTATGGTGGCCTGTTTTTGTAAATAAAGTTTTTTTGCAACAAAGCCTCATTATTTTGCATTGCTTATAATTGCTGTTACACTACAGTAGTAGTGGAACATCTGTTTCACAACTAAGATATTCCCTAACTAGGACTTATAGAGGTGACCCCTGGCTCTGGGTTGGTAGCATAATGACATCCACAAAATCAGTTGAAAAAGATGTTTTGGTTGGGAAATTTGCTTTTTTGCATCAATCAATAATTATGTAATTTTTATACCCTGCTCTGATTTTAATATTATTTTTTTAGAAAGAATATTTATGCATACAAGCACTGGGGTACAGGCCAGAGGTGTGGGGGAGGGGTGAGAGGATCCATCAAAGACAGAGTGGGGAACAGAACAGGCAGACAGACTGGACTACATTGCTGAAGAGAGCAGCGTGCAAGGCAGGAGAGGTCTGTTGCACCCTGTGGGTCACCTCCCCATCCAGAGGCGGATATTGAACTCATGCTGCAGTGACTGTGGTTTCCTTCATAGTGCGTTGCTTAACCCATGGTGCCACCGGGGAGGCCCCTGATTTTAATATTCTTACAGATAAAATTGAGTGATAACATGATCTCTAGTCACAAGAAATTTATAATAAAGTTAGAGAGATAAAATAACAATACAAATAAAATGTCATGGGAATATATAAAGAAAGGCTTAGTGTAGATAATATACATTTTTAAACCTTTGTGATTTATATATGGAACTGAATTTTGCCCGCAATTCCAAGACAATATCTCACTGATGTTGACTGATTGAGACCATCTACAAGTATTTTTGGGTGACTTCTTCAGTTCCATTTTTTTCTGAGCTAGTCTTCTTATTTCTAATTTGGGAAGAAATTCATAAATTAGTCCCTTAAACTAGTAAGTTCTTGATAAGTGACATACACACTGAATTATGTCAATAACCAGGATGTTTCTACAGAGTAATGAATTTTTCTAACTCTGAACAATGAATAAATGACTCATCTAGTCTGTTTAAATGACCTGTTTGCTGTTATCTGCACATAGTAATTTACTGGAGGAAATTGGATTTTGCTGGCCTGTACTTCCTGCTTTGTTCACTTTGTGTTTTTTCTCTCTTCTCTGACTCATAAGTGAGTCAAACTTACTTCAACATGATATTTTAGGGTCTTATAGTTTGTGAGGAACCTTTTTATTTTTAAATGATTCACCTAAAATTAAAGTGATTAACTTGGTATTGAGAATATTTTCCTAAGACTATAAAAATTCGGAAGAATAAAATATTAAGAAAACATTTTTGAAAGACTAAGATCCAGGTTGGTCCCAATAATAGCACTCCTAATTGATTTAATTTCATGTTAAAACACTCAATAAGGTGAACTGCATGAGTGTCAACTCTGGAAGTATTTGTTTCAAGTAAAGTAACACTCTCTAGCCCTGAAAAGGAATGGTAGAGTTTTTTTGTGTGTGTGTGTGTTAACTTGCTGTATAATATCACTAATGGTGTGAACAAAAGTGGCTTTCTCAACCATACTCTGACATTGAACTTAAAGAAGCACTATTCTATCATTCAACCAGGAAGAATCTGCAAAACGTGTACTTAATGGATAGCACTATTCTGGATACTTTAAATTTCTTATTTTTTAAAGAAATTGCAATTTACTTTTATCTAAAGATGAAAAAACATTGAAATGTTGAAGAACATAAACTTAAATGAAAACAGAGAATTCATAACAATAAATTCTGGGCATCTCTTGATCTCTGAGATTAGTCTACCACTTAGTGTGTAGGGAAAGTTAAATTGTTAGTGAATTCTTTAAAATGTACATGTTTATGATTACTATAATCTAATATAGCTAAATTCAGAGACTTTGTAGACTGGATTTTGAGAAAATTTAAGAAACCTTCAATACGTGATAGATTTTCAGCCTTATCCTCTCTGAATGGGAAATCTTTGATTAAGTAGTGTTGAAGTTGACATTCCAGAGTGAGAAAAACACTTCCATAAACATAGAAATAGAAGTGGGTATAGCAAGTGAGAGAAAGATGATCTGCTTATATGTTAATCAATAGTAAAATTATTCAGAATTTCCTGAATCCTTGATAACCAGAAATAATTTTAATGACATAATGAGCAATTAGCTTTTGCAAGTTCTTCAAAAGGTTGGCTAGCTATGAAATGAGTTATTTTGTTTACAGTGAGAATTATCCCAAACAACCAGGGCTTTTATAATAGGTTTTTAAATCTGGGTCAAGATTTACTTCGTTTAATTAGCTAGCATTAAACATGGGTTTTTCTTTGTCAATTATAATTCAGTGGCAATTTATTAACTTTTTCAGTAAGCTTTAACTCTCCTCAACTTAGAACTGTGCCAATTATCTTTACTAAACTTGACCTTTGGTGACCCATTCCCTCTAATTTTTAAGCTTAAAGCCAAAATTACTTTTACTAATTATATTCAAAGTCAGTTTAAAATCTAAATTTCTTACAATTTCATCTTCTTCTATGTTCATTAAAGGCCCAAAGGAAAGTTCAGTGATGGCTATCTTGTTGATATTTAAGGAGTCATGTACCTGCTTCAAATGAGATTCTTTATATTGCTTTTTTTTCCCCATAAAAAATAATTATCCCCATAAATTCCCTTCAAACTTTTTATTCAAAATTGTTGCATAAGACCACATTTCTTACATGTTGATTCTACTTCTGGCAAAAAACCAAAACAAAACTACTAAATTGATTATCTAAAATACAAACAGGATGTAAAATTTTTGAAAATAATTTAAAATCCATGCAGATATGTTTTGCACAAACATAATGAATAAGCAGTTAGTGAAAAGCAAGATAATGAAGTTTTAAGGAAATAGAGGCTTTTGAGCTAACCCTTATAAAGGATGCATGTCAGTAAAAATTTCCTCGTGATGTTTCCTTGATATTGTGATGCTACTCCAAAGAGCCAAAGGTAAATGTGTTACTTAATGATAGGGATATATTCTGAGATATACATTATGTGAACATCAGCTCTAACAGTGGAATTTGCTTACTTAGGGGCCAAAACATAAGATTAAATCAAGCACAAGATAAAACGATGCTATCAAGAGACAAGGTAAACATGACATGTGTGAGACATAAAATGCTATGCCATTATGAGGGTGATGTCTCTAAGCAATAACAATTTTAGTACCATGATTGTAAATGAAGTCTACCCTTGATGAAAATGTTATGCAGTGTATGATTATATGGGTATCCCATTGCTTTTATGAAAGACCTACATTAATACATGTTTTCACCAACCAAAAGAAAAGGAAGAGGATTTTCAGCTTCACAACAAAGGGGGAAATAAAAGGAGTGGGGACGGAATCAAAACTAGTTTTCAGTGTTTGTTTTGCAGCAGCCTTTCTAGAGGCATGTGCACTCCCAATAGCGAGCATGACACCATCAAGCTACTTGTCATGGAACTACTTTATGTGATATTTAGCATATCATTTATGCTTTTACTATATGTTAGTGTTGTTTCAGGTTTTATATGTTATTTGGAATGATTTGGTATGTTAATTTTTGGGTCTAGGAACTCTAAAAAAATGTCCATATAGATGAATGATAATTGCTTCTTTACCCTATTTCAGCTTAGGGAAGGTTTTATAGAAAGTGTCACTTTAAGATTATGAAGGAAACTTGCATTATATTAGGAGTAGGCCTGGAAGGAATTAAGGGGAGACAGAGTCCCTGTGAAAATTAAAGACTCTAGAGGCAGAATTCTAGTCTGTTTAATTAGGAGACCTTTAGACAGAAATGTGTCTAGCACCTTTGATAACTAAGTAAACCTCAGGTCAATTGCTTTAATCAGAAAACGTCTTTTACTTATTACAGAAAACTAAAGTTATTACTGTGATCATCTCACCTTCTCATTAACATCTACACACACACATACACACAATTTACTTCACTCACTTTGAGAAATTTAAGTGCAAAATTTCCTATTCATGATCAACACTTCCACCTTTGTTCTTAGGTCAGTCTCTTATATGTTTTCTAGTCCCTTACTCAATCACTTATCTCCACTTTTATGTAATAGGTGTTCTCCCTGCTTAATCTGTTCTGAGTCTGAAAATTTCCCCAAAGATTATTCCTTCTACCTCCTTCCCATCTCTCTGCTTTCCTTTGTAGATGTACTTCCTGAAAGATGAACATTTCTCATTTCTAATTTTTCAGTTGTTATTCCTTCCTTACCTTCTTAACCTTGTAATCTGATTTCAGTCCCCACTAATCTGGAGAAACAATATTCAACAAAGTTGTTAATAGCTTCCTGATTGAATAATTAGGCAATTATTTACTTGGAACACAGGCCACATAACATTATTTGTAACTTTATCCTTCAATTTCCCTCTTAAATTCTGTGACTCCTCACTTTCTGATTTTCTGAGCGTTCAATATTGTTATCCTTTGTGAAATCTTCTGTAATCTATTTCTTCTTTATTGTACTCTTCTCTATGAGCTCTCTTTAGAGAAATAATCTTACTATTTTTATATTTTTTTAGTGAACTTGTTACTGATAGCATACATTCACAGACATTTCCAAAACAAAACTGCATAACTTGATGGACTTTCACAAAGTGAAAGAAAACGAACGATCATGTGACCATGGTTCAGGCAACAGAGTAAAATATAACAAACACCCAGAAGTTCTTCTTACTCTCTTGTGTCCAGACAATGTCCAATACTTCACCCCAAGAAAAAGTGCTATACTGAGCTCTAATAATAGAATAAATTTTGTCTTTATATCCTTTATATAAAGGATACAAACACATGATGAATACATATGTATCATATATAGTATATATTCTTTTATGTTTTACTTCTTTTACCCATTGTTAGAGTTGAGAGATTTTCTGTGCTTATGTGTATGAAAGTATTTTGCTAATTTTAGCTCATGATTTCTCATTCTATTGGTGATGGACATTAGTGTTTTCAATTTTTGGCTACCATGAATTGTGCAGCAATGAACATTATTATTCATATCTCTCAATGTCAGTAGGTACATGTATCTCCTACATACATTCCTAGGAGAAAACGTTCTGGGTGATCAGCTATGCATAGTTCAGTTTTAGTAAATAACTAAAAAGAATGTTCCAGTGATTAAATGAATTTATGCTGCAAACAGCAAGGAGAGTTCCCATTACTCTACATACTTCTAGAAATTTAATTTGGATGTTTGTCTAGTTGTCTAATTTTGTGTCCAATGTAACATTCAGATAACCTAATGCAATCTGTCCCCTTTTCAGCAACAGTACCACTATCCACCCCTGTGAGGTAAGGTGTGTGTAGGAAAATGGGGAAAGGGAATTCTCCAGTTAGATGGAGAAAGAGCTGGTTCTGGTTCTCCCCATCTTCACCAGTTGTGAAATTATATGACCATCATTTTTCACCTCTACCAAGAATGCCTTTATGTCCAGTTGTTGCCAATGACATTTTAGCAGACATAAAGTGGAATATCACTGACATTTAAAGTTACAAATCTCTACTGACTCAAGCATTCTTTATGTTTAATGGTTTTTGGATATTCTCTTTTCTGAGGTGCCTCCTTAAATATCTTACTTTTTGATTGGGTTGTCTTTCATTTAATGATTTGCAGAGCCCTTTTATGTTCTGGGCATCAATGATTTACCAGATGATACATGATTTTGTGACATAGATTTCAACTATTTTATTGCTGTGATTTTTTGATAACTAGAATTTATTAATGTGACTATAACCAGGTTTACTAGTCTTCTCCTTTATGTAGAGGACTTTTTTTTTTTTTAAAGATTTATTTATTTATGTGTACAAGCACTGGGGTACAGGCCAGAGGTGTGGGGTGGGGGGTGAGAGGATTCACCACAGAGAGCGGGAGCAGAACAGGCAGATCAACGGAAGTACACT